>JAWZYV010013115.1:0-132778 GCA_038373885.1 Cheiracanthium punctorium
ATTTTAAAATAATTAGTAATAATGTAGAGTTAGTGATTTATTTATTTATTTTTGAGGAGGGGTCCTCAAAATTGAGTTGCGCCTCGGGCCTCTCAAGAGTAAAATCCGCCACTGGGGGGAGAATATAGGTATTCCCACTGCAGGCGCGTAGCCAGGAAAATTTTTCGGGGGGGGGGGGATATGCGCCTGGAAAAAAAGTTTGGCGGGGATATGAACTTATATGTGTATAAATAGACGGAATTTCATCACTAATCCACAAATTTCGGGGGGGGATATATACCGATATCCCCCCCCCTGGCTACGCCCCTGTCCCACTGATTTTGCGCTTTCTGGGGCCTGAGGGTAAAATTTCAAATGTTTTCTGTAAAGGTAAAATTCGTGAAACATTTCTTCCGGGGAAGGGATGAGTGCTGAGTGCCTGTTTGAGACGACCAGTCCCCCCCCCTCCCTCCCATACAAAAACTTATATGGGTGTCATTTATGGGGGCCCTGTGAACAGCAACATAATCATTTTAGGGAGGGGTCTTATCTCCCCCCCCCCGAGTCCGAGTAATTTGGACCCCCCCTAAAAAAAATTTCTGGCTGCGCTACTGATCGTAATTTAGAATTAAAATGGCGATTTGGAAGAACATGTAAGTACAGCGTTCCGTTATTTATTTAGGGTTGCTAATTAATGTAGTTTTAAAATTAAGTGTCTTCAAATTCCTTAGCTATTGCGTTTATCGCTAATTTGTTCACTTTTTCATCTGGTTCTCTTGGGAGCGTTGAAACTTGTGTATAATTCCTAAGAGACCCATGACTACAAAGCTCGCCAAAGTGCGGGGATTTTTTAGGTTGGCGAAAGTCATGGGCGCCGGCAGCATAGGGCAAAGGGAGGACAATGCCCCCCCTGGATTTTTGTATACAGTGTTTTCCCTTCCTCTTTCCAACATGGTAACCATACGTTGAAGTAGTCTTTGCCCCCCCCCCCTGGGAAATATTCTGCCGGCGCCCATGGCGAGAGTGGGATGTTAAAATAGGAATCAACTCTTTCTTGTACCATAATAAACACATATTTGCAATCGAAATCTATCTTAAAATCTCCTACTGAAACTGTTTTACAATCTTCTCCGCAGGGGCGTAGCCAGAAATTTTTTATGGGGGGGGTTACGACTACTACAACTCATATATATGTATACGTGTGTGTGATAATGTAGTGAAGAATATACATTTTGTATGTCAAAAAATTTCTCATGGGGGGTTATGACCCCCCTAACCCCCCTTGGATACGCCCCTGTGGCATATTCCAACTATATCCCGTAGACATTTTAAATACTGTTTGGAATAGGCATCATAATCCATGAGTGTACCGTGTTTCCCTTCCTTGTTCCATTAAACACTTCTTCGGGATCGAAATCTATCTTAAAATCGCCTACCAAAACTGTTTAACAATTTCCGACAGGCATAGTCAAACCATACTTCACCTTTATAAATCTCATTTGGAAAGTGTATCATAATTTATGAGTGTACGGCATTTGTCTTCTCTGTTCTATAAAACATTTTTTCGGAATTAAAATCTATATTAAAATCGCCTACTAAAACTATTTTACAATATTCGCCAGGCGTTTTCTAACTATACTCGAAATATATTTATAATAAATTGTCGCATTTTGGCACAATTTAGCGAACAATTATCAAAAATTACAAACTTTGAGCGACTTTCAACATTTTATTAATGCCCCCCCTCCTCTCTACGTTATCACATTTGAAAATAAATTAAGTATAAAAAAAACATACTTGAAAAGTGACAAAACGCACTAACTGTAGGAAAATCGTGGCTACACAAAAACCGTGCTCGAGCGAAATAGCACTCAAGTTCTAAAAAAGGCGCCAAAACACGGCTTTTTTTTTCTCGGCTTGAAAACATTGGCTGCATTCGTAAACGATAAACTCGTTGCACGAGTGCAACTCGTTTGGCGTTTACGAATGCGGCCATTGTTATCCATTCCTGGATACTTTTAGCTTTGATTTTAGGCATAATTTCTCCGGCAGAGTTGGCAACAGGGATTCGTTGGGTAAAAGCGACAAATCGGCGAAAATTTACTCGTACGGAAAAACGGAGCTTTCTGGACAGCCTGTACTTATCCCAGTGAGCCATGGTCTAGCCCCCGATGGGGCTACTTCGGCACCATTCAATGCGCATGCTCGTAGACTTCATACGGGGTTCAAAATTCGATCCGCTCAGGAAATGAATGGTGTTGCCATCTAGTGATTACTTTTGGAAACTTTGTATTTCTCATAATAATAAGAAATTTTGAAATATTTAGGATTAGCTTTGAACTTGTGTTTATTTTTCCTTTTGTATTATAAAAAAAATTCTTCAAATATTTATTCATTCTGATGATCTTAGAATTACCAATTGCTTGTTAATTAAAATTATGTATTAAGTAATTTCTACATAAGTTAATTATTTTTTTGATATATTATATAGTAAATAATTTTGCAGATTTTGGAATATTTAGTTTTATATTTAGTTTTAAATAAGAATGGCCTCACACACACAATCTCGTTTTTATTTTTATATCCCAAATGTCCCCCATCTAGTGATTAATTTTTTTGATATATTATATAGTAAATAATTTTAGCAGATTTTGGAATATTTAGTTTTAAATAAGAATGGCCTCACACATACAATCTCGTTTTTATTTTTATATCCCAAATGTCCCCCATCTAGTGATTAATTTTGGAAACTTTGATTGTATTTCTCCGTAATAAAAAGAAAATATATCAAATAGTTATATTCTTTACTGATAATCTATAATTAGCAATATTGTAGCTGGTTAATATTCCTACATAAGTCAATTATTTTTAAAATAGCTATTTAAGTAAATAATTTTAGCAGATTTTGAAATATTTACCATTGGTCTTGAACTTGTTTTTATAGCAGTTTTGTATTTGTGTTAAGTTAAAAAAAAATAATACTGCATATCCCCTCCTGCCCCCCCCCCCGATCTTTAATTTTAGCACGACATATCCCCTTTCAAAATTTTTTTCTGCCTACGGCCTTGGACATATATGCATTTTCTTGAATTTTAGGGGGGGGGACTGCCCCCTCCTTTTGTCTGTATATAATATTTTATCTATTCTCCTATTTTATACAATCGGAAATTTGTTGAAAGATTATGAAAACTATCTTTACTTATTAGATGCTTTAGTTTAATCTTTTGAAATTTTAAAACATCTAACACAAAAATGAATTACAGCCGAACCTCGATTTAACGTACTTTGATTTAACGAATTCTCCGATTTAACGAATATTTTTTTCTGTCCCGACAAAAAGGGCGCTAAAATGCTCTGATTTAACGAATTTTTAGCTTTGATTTAACGAACAACAATCGCTGAAAGGGCCTCACTATGGCACAGTGGTTATGCCACTGAAAATGGTAGATGGCCGAAGTGTGGAGGACCCGGGTTCGGGACCCATCGCGCGGCTGTTGATCTAACGGTCTGGAGTTTTGGTAGGTTTTCTCCAGATGTAACGTGAATACGCGTTAGAACCCCTTAGAAAGTCTTCCTACCAAGGCACACCCCCCTTGGCAGATCGCCCTAGTGTAGCGTTGCCATAATCACACACACAACAACAACAACAACAATCGTTGAATTAAAATTCGTACATAAAACTTAAACTTTGAATTTTTCGCACACAAAATGAATAAATAGAAAAATTACTTAATACATAATTTTAATTAACAAGCAATTGGTAATTCTAAGATCATCAGAAAGAATAAATATTTGAAGAATTTTTTTTATAATACAAAAGGAAAAATAAACACAAGTTCAAAGCTAATCCTAAATATTTCAAAATTTCTAATTATTATGAGAAATACAAAGTTTCCAAAAGTAATCACTAGATGGCGACACCATTCATTTCCTGAGCGGATCGAATTTTGAATCCCGTATGAAGTCTACGAGCATGCGCATTGAATGGTACCGAAGTAGCCCCATCGGGGGCTAGACGCTTGTCTGCAACACGCAGTGATTATTTCACGGACTAAGAGGGTACAGGACAATCATCCAAGCATTGTGAAAGAACTAAATGAAATTCGCCTAAAAGGCGGCGCTGGGAGTCGTACCCAATTTGACGCATGCGTCGTGTGCTAATAGCTAAAACGTAAACAAATATCAACGGAAACACCGCGCGGGAGATGCTTACGCCGTGTGTCGTCAGAGGGCGCCCATGCCGTTAATTATTAAATGGGGGTCGCATATTTTCCTTTCAGAGGCTGACGCAGTTTCGCCCGTTGGTTTCGCCCGTCTGCCGCTTCCCGATGATTGTCCTGAAGCCTCTTAGTCCGTGGATTATTTATATTCTGTACCATGTGCTTTGAGCATGGGTGCGTTTGAGCGTGCGTGAGCATGGCTGTCTACGATCTCTTCAAGAAGAGGCTGTCCTCTCTGATAACCAGTTTCTCCGCCGTGTAAAGAAGGAAGGAAGCCATAGAAGAGGACTGGTCCAAAGATTGACTCGTGCGACCGATGCAGTCGACAGATGGCGTTGTTGATTCACCCCCTACGCCTTTAGTATAGGATCGCTGCTACAGAAGTTGGTTTTTTATTTTTAAATAGTTGAATTAATTATTTTTTTAATTCGAGATGGCCCATAGTGCATGTTTTGCTCCCGGGTGCACTTCCGGTTATGCGAGCCAGAGAAAAAAATATGCTGAACTTGGATTAAAGAATCCTAGTTTTTTCAAAGCTCCCAACGTAAGCCTTGTTTTCCTTTGTTTACACTTTTTCTATTGTTTAAATTGAAGTTGTATCGTAATTGTGTTTTTTGTTGAATAATAATTATGTTTTTACTTTATATAAAATCATATTTACATACTATTTGTCGAAAATTGCATTTTCTGTGTAACGTATTCTACATTTTTTTTACGCAAAATTAAAATGAAATAAATTACTCAATCTGACAACCGGTCTTAAAACTAGAATAAAATTAAACGCGTCATTTTACAAAAACATTTTCTGTCAAATGTTAACGATTTTAAGAAATTTCTATTCCTTTAAACACTGAAATCGGATTCTGATCATTGCGATTAAAATTAAAACAAAAACTAGATTAGAGAAATGTATTCTAACAATGCAATATTTTTCATATACAAGTCATTATTACTCGGTAGATTTATTCAGAACTCTTAAAATTTAATTATAGTTATTGGGATAACTTAATAATATATGTGGAATTAATAAAAAACTTAAACATGCTAACAAAATTAAGAATTTTTTTTTTTTTCTGAAAGCTTCATTGTTGCACTATGTATTAATTTAGGAAATCGTAGTTTTATCTCTTTTTATCGATATAATACTCCTTATTTATAGTTCTCTTTAGAACCAGAACACTAAACAAGCTATTAAAAACTGGTAATTTTTATATGACTTTTATTTAATTCAGGAAAAGATACAAAATTACAACATGTGCATAATTTCAATGGCTTTCTGTGGCACTTACTTATGTGTAAGCAGTACAACAGTTGTACTAGACTAATTCAACTATGTTTTCTTTATTCTGTTTCAGTATCAGTCTTGGTTCATCAGTTTATATGACATTCAATTTGTCCAAAAAAATATAGAGTTCACTAAAATAAAATTACTATTTGTTTATGTAATGGCCACTAGATGGCAGCATCACTTATGGCAAATTAAAATGTATTTAATTTATTCGAAATTCTTATGAATATTTTCTTTATTAAACATTTATTTAATGAAAAATCAATTCAAAATATATCTTTCTGAATTTAATTAGAACTTACTTTAAAATATTAAAGGCAAGCAATTCTTACATTGCTCTTTCTGGAGCATATGCTACTACTTAAACTCTTAAAACTTAAATATTGTTGCATAAAATGGTTTTGTTTAAAAGTTAATTATATTTATAATGTCTTTTTGTTTATTTTTCTTAATTAGGACATTACCCTTCTAGAGCAGTGGAGGAAAGCAGTTCCTAGAAGTGATAGAGTTTTGCAACCTACAAGTAAGATATGCGAGCTTCATTTTGATGAAGAAAGCATAGAAAGAGTCTACAAAACAAAGTTGTTTGATGGTACAGTGTCTATCATTGAAAAAGGAAGACCCACCTTGAAGCCTGGCTCTGTACCAACCAAATTCCCTAACTTACCCAAATATTTATCGGTAACTGCACGAAAGAGGAAACCTCCTACTCCTCGCAGCAACATATCAAGGAATAAAAAGATCAATCTTGGTGTGAAAGGTAATGAAATGAGTTATGTTCATCATTAATCTGTACTGAATATTTGATACATATGTGTGCATACTTTTTAAGATTTTTCATTGACATGCTTGTATCGTTCTATCTTTGAGTATGTTGATCATCATAGTACCTGGTTTACCATTTTATTTACTTTTATTCGTGTGTATATGTGTTGTATAATTCCACAGTTATTCCTTACTTCATTCGTAAGTGGTGTTCGCATTGAGGATGTTTTTGACAGATTGCCCAGAGAACAATCTCTTTCTTGAACTAACAAATAGAATATCTGACATTGAGATACCATATAATTGGTGGGGAAGAACCAATCATCATAAAGAGAACATTATTTTTGCCAAATTTAATGATACATCATATGATCAACATGTTGTTATATGTAAAGATTTATCCGTTAAGGTGAGTATCATTTATTTTTTATGTCATAGAAAGAAATAGTCTTTAAATTTACTTGCCCCAAAAACACTACATTTCATTGTTCTGTAAAATTTACATTATTCATATTGTTTGCATTGAAGAAAAGAATCAGAAAATCCTTAAACACACGTGAATGTTAGGTTTTTATCTTTCCCCATAATTGTTGGGATTCTGTATTCTGTTTACAGTTAAGGTATTGAGATTGCCACTGAGACATTTATAAAATTGCAGAAATAGAAATGTACATTTAGTTTTTCTGTACCAAAATTTGAAAGCATTTAAAAATATATAATATTTTTAAAAAGTAATTTATAAATTGTCCACAGTCGATTTTTTTACATGCCCTGTCGGGCAAGTGGAAGAAAAGAACACATGCCCAGCTAAAAATTTTACATTGCATGCCCAGGTAATAGATTTTTCCCACCCTGGCCTTTAACTTAAAACTGTACTATCATAATTTCTTGCATGCTATATTTTCAATATTTTTTTCCGTAACTAATCAGTGGCACAGTTTGAAATTATATGTTTAAGTGAATATTGATCAGATTGTAAAATAATTACAATATTTTTCAGGATTCCCCCCCCCCCCTATTTGAATTTTAAAAAATGCTTATTTTTCTATTTTGAAAATTTTATATCAGTGCTCCTTTTTCATTGCTTTCAAATCATCTTTTAAATAGATCAGGATTTGATGTTTCTTATTATTTTAGATATTCTTAAAAAATGTTGAAGTACAGCCAGTAAATCATATAGACAGCCTTGACAGCATATCTTATCTATTAAAAAATGTTGATAAAATGATCATTTGCAAAGATGTTGAATCTCGGTAAGCCTTTTCCCCCCCTTCCAGTTGTTTTTAAATATGTCTGAAAGTGTAGGATTTGTTTATTTATTATTTTTTTTAATGTGAAAACAGTTATGAGGTTTTTTAATACATTTATTTCTATTTAGTAATAGGAAGTCTGATGGTTGTCTGGTTTATATGTGTAAGATGAGAAATGTCTCTGTGTAAAATGTGCAGGAAAAATAAAAATTCTGACACTGTAAATAAAGCAAAAAAAAAAAAAAAAAAAAAAAAAAAGAATTCTTGCATTGTCAAAACAGAAAATAAGAATTGCACTAGCAAAAAAAAATATGATGTGCGAAAAAACCAAAGATTGTTGAAGAAGGTAATATTAGAAATAGTTTTATTCTTATATTCAATATTATAAAAGCTTGTCATAACAATTTTTATTTCTGTAGGTATCATCATTAAAAAAAGAGGTTCAGCAAGCAATGTTACAGTGCTCCACAAAGAAAGAGGAGATACTGCAGTCAGAAATAAGTGCGCTGCCATCCCAACAACAAGTTGCCATTAAGACTTGCTTTGCTGCAACCAAAGTAAAAAACAAAAGATCCATGCAGTATTTCCAGGAGTGGATTTATGAGTGCTTGCTTCTTCGCATAAAAAGCAAAAAAGCATATGAACATGTACGCCAACACAACATTTTGGCATTAAGTATATTTTAACATGTTTGTATATTTTTTGTTTAAATTGTACAAGTGCATGGGTTCTTATATAACCAGAAGAAATTTACTGATATGTTTTTACGTTTTTATGCTTTGCCACTTATTTAACAGGTTTGTATAAGTCTTCTTTATTATTATACAAATGCATGGATTATATATAACCAGGAGAAAATTATCAAATTATTGTTATACTTTTAATGAATGTTTTAAGTTTTATTTTAACATGTTTATATAATTTTTGTTTAAATTGTACAACTGCATGGGTTACACATATAACCAGGAGAAAATTGCTGATTTAATATATTTTTCATGAATCTTTTAAGTATATTTTAACATGTTTGTATAATTTTTGTTTAAATTATACAACTGCATGAGTTACACATATAACCAGGAGAAAAATACTGATTTTTTTTTTTTTCAAATGTATGTTTTAAGTTCTGCTAATTTTTAACAGTTTTGTTTATAACTATACAAATGATTTGGTTTCAGGGGTTTCCAACTGGCAGCCCTTGAAGCCTTTTTGTGTGGCCCGCGAAGCTTTCTGCAAAAATAATTTTGCAACTTCAAATTAGATGCTCTGATTTCAGAAACAGAAGTTTTTATGAAAATCCATGTCATTTCAAACACTTTTCATTCGCAAATAAATTTGATTTTTCTAGGTTTCCATGAAATTTAGTGCATATAATTAGTTTATTTTTCCCATGAATCACTATTTCAAATCTGTTTACAAAGAATATGTTCACTAAAGGAAAAAATTCTCTCGAGTCCGAGCCTAGTTTGTCTCATCTCTAGTAAACATCCCTCCTTTAGGAGTTGCAACAAACAGATTCCAATTCTCATTGAACATTTTGTGTGCTTTCTTGTTAATTTTTTTCCCTCTTGTAATTTTAAAGTTTTCATTTAAATTTTAGTCATTATGCCGTTTTATATTGTATAGTAGTTAGCACATCACTGGCTTGGATTTGGTTGTTAATTCCTAAGTCTCATCATGATGGCAACGTTCAAAATTATCAATTTTTTATTTTATTTTTTATCAGAATTTAATCCTTGTTTTTGTTTTTTATAATTTGATGGAAGTTAGCTAATTTTTGATCAATGTATTTAATCTCCCAAAAAACTAAAATAACATGACTTAGAACATGATTATGTTGTTGATCACCATTAGACAAGTGTATTCAATTGTGGCCTGCGAACATTTTTAAGTTGAAAACCCCTGCGTTATATATAACCAATAGAAAATTAATTTATTTTTATTCTTTGTATGAATGTTTCAGTTTTGCTTCTTATTTAACAGATAAGTTGTTGAGTGCAGCCAAAGGAATCTTTTGTCGAATATTCTGTTAAATACGAGCGTTACCTAACAAATGATATAATTTTTGTTTTGCATTGCATAATTGTGTGAATTTTAAATAACAGAAAATTGCTACGATAGATTATTGAAGATTTGATGAATATTAGATTATCCATACTTGCTTAATATGTAATGTCTTTATGCAGGATTAATTACTACTACATGTGTTTGGAAGATACAAGGTAGGGTACCTTCCAAGGTATTACTGAGGTTGTAACATACTCTGAGTGAGTTTATATTCTTTAATTTTACAACATAATTTTAACTTTGTGTCTATTTTTATTAATTTAATCAAAATAGTTCTAATGTATGATCCAATTTTACAATGCTTTTTTTTTCTGCATTTTTCCTTTTCCTACAATTTTTCTACTTTGTGCTTTAAAATTAGTTTTCTATTTGCTTGTATTTCTTTTTGTTTTGGAACTTTTTTTTGTTGTTGCTATAATGGAAATCATTTTAAAAAACATTATTTCTTCTAGTAAGTTCATTAAAAAACATATCTGTTAATTAATTAATATACAATTTTTGATTTCTTTCTTCTCATTTAAATATTTTGTTCTTTTTTCAATGCCTGATGAATGCTAGTTCAGTGTTGCTGTATATTTGAAAGCAGCAGCTTATGTGCTTGCATTTTTCTGGCTAATAAAATAGGATGAAGAATTCTGCATCAGAATTTACAAGATCATGTGTGCAGAGCTTTCAGGCTGCTGTGTTTCAAGTACAGGTGAAGTTATTTGATTTATTGAATTTGAAATTTAAAAGATAAATGGCATCTAGCTATACTAGTTTAGAAGAACCACATTGAAACTTATTGAAGTACATTAAGTCCTACTTTATTAAAGAGATGTCTTCCAACATTTTGTCTTTCCTGGGTTGCATTGAAACAATGGATTATTTTATTCCGACACAAATTATCATAGAAAGACAGGCCTAGAAATAATCGCAGTTTGGTTTCCAAAGAATGTGAATCTTCTATGTAAGTATCATTAAAATTTTTATGGTTTGACAGCTGAACAAAATTTTTGAATTGTATTTCTGAAATAGTTTGACTGTACACTAAATAGTACAAGTTTGATTGCTGTAGTTAAAATTTGCTCAGTGTACCATATGCTAGAAAGTACGTAAATAAAAAATCTTTAAATGAATAAATGTGTTTTTTTCTTCATATTTCATACAGCATGTGGTGGTTTGGTTTAGATTATGGTTAAAATTTGATGAAAAACTAAAGCCTAAGATGATCGTACAGTGGTATTGTGCCGCGCATAACCTGCCTGGCAAGTACTCCTAGGATTACGCTGAAAAATGAAAAATGATTGACATACACCTCAACACTAAAAAAAACTAAAGACTCTATGAATTGCAAATAAATTCCATTTATTCTTAGTCATTCCACTAATATTAATTAAAAGACGGTATTGACATAATTTTAAAATCAAAACATGTCTGGGGGAGATGTGGTTTTGGAGGATAAGGGGTATCCACAAAAGGTTTGAAACACCAAGAATAAATAAATCGTTTGGGATATTCACCATTATGATGAGGTAGCCATCTTTACACAGGACACGAACGACGCGTGCACTATTGGAACCGCTTTCTTTCTCTTAAGCCATCACCAAGCAACACTCATTCCTTTTTTTATTTTTTTTTAACACAACTTCATCATTCTGATTCGAAGCACACACTGATTTTTTAAGCCCGTTCACATCTTCTCCAAACTCTCTTCTGCTTCTTCTGCAGTCCGCTCGTTCTCTCTTTTTTTATTTTTCCACGGGGCTGTTTCCTTTTTTCTTACCCCCTCTTACATCATTAGCTGGAGTTTCTGATTTGTTCGTATCGGGGAATTAATGCATCCCCTCGTCGAGTCCCGGACATGTAGGTGTGCCATCGGGGAATATACCCCGCCAAATTTGCATATCATTTTCGGCCATAAATATTTTAACGTTGACAGTTCATTGTGCTATAGTGTCCAGACTGTCCATTGCCTGGCGCCTCTTCTAATTTACGGTCCACTTGTGTGGTCTTCCCATGGAAACAGTCTCAAAATTATATTTTACTGCTGTTTTCACTCCACCACATCTCTCCCCCGTGTACACAAAAAAAAAACAAGAAAAAAAAAATATTCAATGTCCACAGTCACTAGTTCATTACACGTAGCTACACATGTGCTACGTTTTAAAATTCGGCACTTGTCCTGTATAGTCCATGCGATATAGTCCATCATACGTAGCAAATTATGTGCTACGTTCTACCGTTTAGTAGTTGGAGTTTAGTCCACACACAATAGTCCATCACGCGTAGCTACACACGGCGAAAGTCTCAGTTGTGATACATTTGTTCTCCCGTTGTGTCTCAAGCATTTTGTGGTTTCACGTGAACATTTTCGTTTTCCTTTGCGGCTTTGCTTTGTCAGATTTTGTTAAATCTGGCAGTATCGATAATGTTTCCGAACCACTTTGCATTAATAACATTAATGAGTTACCTTTGTATCTTGTTTCTCAATTTCTTCAAAATAATATATTGTACACCAATGGGATTGTACACATATTATTATGTTTAATCACACATTCTGTACCAACATGTACCATATTTATATTATTAGAGATGGATATATATATATTAAGAATAACATACAATATCATGTGTGTCTATTACTTGTTACACATATATATTTATCTGCATATCATAAAAAAATACTCGTTTTCCTTCCCTTTTTTTTTTTAAATTTATTATTATTATTATTATTATTTTGCTCAGACAGGGGATTCATTCCTATATTGCACACCCTTTTATTTATACGGTAAACCTCACGTACAACTGTTCCAAAATATCTAGCCATAATCATCGATGCGTTCTTATTTACTCATTCAATTTATTTCTAAATTCCCACGTCTCTACCTGTAAAAGAGTTTCACTGCTAAACCCGTGCGTTCTGGAACTACCCTCTCTCCTCTTGTATTCCTTTTAAGCAGATCCTTCCGGCTGCGAAACTGTTTGTCGCTTGACAATCGGGACTCATGGTTGAAATTTCCGGTTTTTCACTGCGTACAATACATCCGCGCGTTTGGAAAAGGGGGGAAACTGTAGCTTGACGACTCAACTCGTGCTGCAAGCAACCCAAAGCAACCGGTTTATCTACTGTGCAGGGAGTGACTCGGCACATTTTTCGCCTGTGTTCTTTTAGGATGTCAACGTCGCGTAGAGGTAAGTGATTGTTATTTAATTATTTTGTTAATGAAAGCTTATGCCGCCCTGCTAACTGTAATTTTGTAAAGAGAAACAAACTTAACGTTACTATTCTTACGCATTATTTTGTAAAGAGCCGTTCTGCATGTCAAGTCCATGCGGTCTGATAGGTTATTATTATGTGAAATCCTTATGTTTACTTTAAAATAAATAGAGTCTTCAATTATTCTAGAGCGCGTCTTACTCATCGTGGCTATTGCCTGCAATTGCCCGATAAGTACCAAAATCCAAGGGGAAATCTGCAGCTTTCCGTCCCAGGTACTCTGGTGACGCAACTCAATAATTTTATTCTAACTTGTATTAATTAAAATTTGATTAGTAAAATTACTGTACTATGTATTTGTCTCGCCTATAGCTGTATGTCCGGTATTTATTTATATGCATCCCCATGGGAATGACTCCCTGCCGGTTTGTTTACCAACAGCAAAAGCCAAACGACAACACCAGCTGATGCCTTGCTAACTTGTGTTTTACTTTTTTTTTTTTTTTTTTTTTTTAACATACGTATGTGTGTGCCTGTTATCTTATTGCTTGCTATTATTATTAACATTATTATATTTTGTCCGTCTCTTTTTTTTTTTTTTTTGTTGTTGTTAACATTTCCTTCATTTTCAGCTTAGCTTTTCTGCAGTGCACAAGGTTACACGGGATATCCCTTTTGATTATATATCATGTCATTATTATTATAATTCTTATTATTATTACTGTTATGATTAGCTAAATTCAATTGCCTTCCAGGTCGCGTTTTTCTTTTTTCCTATCAGTTTTGTAATTCTTGTGTTCGGTTTTCCTTTCACAGAAATCCCAATCTTTTCATCAGCTACTTACGCAATTGAAAATCAACAATCATGAAAATCAACACTCTGGACCTCACAACTCGGCTGCTTTTTGATCACATTTTTACTTTTTGCATGTACCTACTTTTTGATGATTGCAAATAAGGGGTTTTGTGCAACCCATTTTTTGCATACCTGATATGTGCGTAATAAACATATGCTGCCATGAAACTTTGTCCAGTGTATTAGCATTTATTTCATACGAATAAACTTAATTTGTGGATATTATGGCATGTAGTCAAAGATGTTCACAAATCTTCAGGAATTGGTCTTATCTTAAGCATGTTTTGAGCATTTAGATCTTATAAAAATTTATAATGACCAAGCTCTCTTAGTGGCAATAATATAAACACTTTTGTGCTGAAACCTGTAGTGACAAATAAATTTCCTACTTCAATATTAAGAATTTTTTTTCCTGAAAAATATTCACAAAAATAATAACAGTAAATAAAATAAAATGTATAATTCTTAAACGCTTTGTGGGAAATAAAGTTCATTATTTTTAAAAGTAATATTGGAAAAATGTTCTCAAAGTACTCAAGCCACAAACAAATTAACAGCATTGTATTTTTGTTACTTGTGCTATTACCACGAAATATAAGAAAACAAAACTTTTCAATTTTTTAACCTCTTTAAATAATATAACAGGAATAGTGAAATTATAAAAATAATAAAATAAAACTATCAACTTCTCTTAGTGTCACAAAATACTTGGGTGGTGAGATGTAATGAAGTACTAAAAGAAAAAAAAAATATTTATTAATCTTAAAAATGCAGTTTAAATAGTTACAAAAACCTTGAGGATTACCACAAAAACTATTTAAATATGTATACATAACTTTTATTATTTATTTTTAAAAGCGTTATTATGTTTTTCAATTTCTAAATATGAATAAATAATTAATAACATGAAAACATTGACTTCTAATACATGGAATAAGCTTTTATGACATTGTTTGTAACTTTTGCCGCTAGATGGCAGCATCAGAATAATATCCTACTGAATCCATCCTACGGCCATCTTCAACTGAAGCTGGGCTAGTTTGATAACATGGCGTTTGTTCTCCTTATCTGTACCTCTGTGGATCGCAGGCAGCTATTGGCTTTGTCTAAACTTCCGATCAACCAGTAAATTTCAACCTGGTCACATGTTCAATGGAAAGGCGCCTATTTGTTTTTGACTATCTGTTTACTTTTATTCTCAATAACATAACAAGGTTTGAATTTACTCGTTAATAAATGTTGTCAATAAATTGTATTTTCTGAAATTAATAGTCGATTACAATCTGAAGAAAGTTTCCTAATATGTCGAATTTTTCGTTTGAAGTGCGTTTTATGCTATTAAATTAAATTAAGTACGACATTAAAACTGTTTATTATTGGTGAGTATTGAACGTATTTCTTTTGAAAAAAAAAACAGTATTACAATAAAGTTTTACAAATGATAGTCGCGATTAGCACTTTCTAAGGTGCATACTAGTGAGAAATTCTCATAATGCTCCGCCCTTTCACCGAAATAAAAAAATCTGATGTGTACAACATAAGACTTCCTTGAACGCCTGTTAAATCAAAAGTATTTTCGTCGCACTTCATCTACATTTATTTTGTTTGAAAGAGATAAAATACTGCATTAAGATTTAATGATTTCTAGCCAAATATATACGATATCGTCAACCTGTGTTCAGGGTGTCCACCGGCGACTAAAAAGGCGACTTTTGCTACTAATTTCAAGGTAAGGCGACTCGGGCGACTTTTTTGAACAGAAAACGTCATTTTCATACTATTTCAAGTTTCTGGCTACTTGTACCTTACTCCAGGTGACTAATTAGAAAATCAGATTTCGGTTTTTGTCAGCTCCCCTTTCTATCTGCCAGAAATCTAATGTTGAAAATAATGACTTCCACCACTTTACCTACTGTGTTGGCATTGGTTTTCACTGGAAAAAATCTTCACTGTAGGGGACTAACTATGAGTTGATAAATGTTAAATAATGATCCCATTTTTGCAAATTGCAATTAAATGCATTCAAATGTGGGAAATTAACAGGTCCAGTTTTACCTGAATGAATCAGTACTACATTACGAAATTAGCGATAATTTAGGGATTTAGCAAGGTCATCCAGTAATTATATTGTGCTGACAGAGGAAAGAGTTTTAAAGTGTAAAAGAAAATGAGGTGAAAATGTGCTTTAGCCCACCGCTTGACAATTTGTCAATAAACTGTGAAGTTAGCACTTTTCTGTAGAACTTCTCTGGGATTGCAACCTCTTCTGCTGTGTTCGGGTCATAATCTTCGGGTTCCGTTATTTTGGTTTTTCTCGTTCGGCAATGTCCATGTGACACAAAAGTTTGTGAGATTCAGCCATAGAGGAAGCGCGCTTGATTTTTACGTTTTTTTCCCAATATGTACCATACATACAGAAACGTTGAACAAATGTCGATTTAGAAAAACCAAATATTTATAAAAATGGAAGCATTTAAAGTAAAAGTTACAAAGTATTAAAAACAAAAGAGGAAGTGTCCCGCGAAAATATGCTAACGCTGGCCCTTTGCGAGACCCAAAAAAACATCAGTGGGTCCAGCCATCGCTGTAGGGGGCCCCACTAAAATATGTAATCGCTGGCCCTCTGTGAGACCCAAAGAAAAAACCTCAGTAGGTCCAGCCATCGCTTTAGGGGGCCCCCTCGAAAATATGCTAACGCTGGTCCTTTGCGAGACCCAAAAAACATCAGTGGGTCTGGCCATCCCTTTAGGGGTACCCTCGAAAATATGCTAACGCAGGCCTTTTGTGAGACCCCAGAAAAACATCAGTGGGTCCGGCCATCGCTGTAGGGGGCCGCACGAAAATATCCAACTGCTGGTCCTTTGCTAAACTAAAAACATCAGACTATCATGTAGACCCTCAAAAAAAAAAAATTTAAAAAAATTCGAGAACTCACAATTCAACAGAAACATGAAAAGTTATAATTATATCTAACATGTAACATAACTTATATTTTATAATACATAATTTTCAGTGTATGAAAAAAATGTAAGAATTTTCATGTTTACTTGAATATTTTTTGACAGGGTATAGTTATCGTAAACTGCACTAGTTGCAGCAAATTAGAATAGCTAGATTACGAAATGAAGAAAAATAACAATAATGCATACGCACAAATGCAAATTAACAGCTTGGTGACGTCATATTGAGCAAGCGAATTCATTACATTCATCTGTTTACGTCACACAGTAGCTAGAATAACAAATAACAATTGCACATGCATGAAAATGCAAGATATTTCGGATCTTTCCACAGTTCTAATAATATCCAATTTGCAATATTTGGCACAGTATTGCCCCTCCAAAAAAAACTTTGCCATGTGGTGGGCTAAAGCACATTAGCCGAAAATGACAAAATAATGGTGTGGGTTATTATGGTGTGGTAACTTTCAATAGAAATGGTCAAATGTGCATTATGGGAAAATTCTAGCTAAACTAGGATTTGAGGAGTCAACTGTGTCTATTGAGTGAACATACATTAACTTCATTTGAAAAGTAATTGTATTTTTCTCACTTTAGAGACATCCCCTTATTGCTTAGCAACACATGCCAAAATTTTCAAATTGATATATCTTGGAGACTATTCCACTTACAGACACAGAATTTGTTTTATTAATTTTATTAGGCAAAGAACAACATTCTTCTAAATATAAAGGGTAGGAAAAGAGGGACTGTATAAAAATTAAATTTCGTATTTTAATATGTATACAACCCACAGTAAAAAAATGCCATATCTGAAAGCTACTCTTAATTTGGCGAACTTTTCTAATTGAAAGTATGTTTCGATCACTTACGATTTAAAAAATAATCGCCTTAACATCTATGTTGAATCATGCGGTATAGGGTGTCCCAAAAGCACTGACCCAGGCTTTTATTCCTTAAATATTGATCATAGATATGTACAATAAATCACAAAGTTGTATAAGAGACAGAATTTTATGTTGCTGATTAACATTTTCAAAACATTAAATAAATAAATAAAAATTAATTTTTATGCTGACCCCTACAGAAATATTCCCAGTTAGTAAAATGTGCCCTTATATTAACTAGGTGATTTCTACCATTCATCCTTTTTTTTTTTGGCTACGACCTTGCTTTTGTCAAAAGCACTTCTCTGTAGTGTCCCCCTGTTACCTCTCTAAAAAGCACGGCGCCCGACAACCTTTGAACTGTTGGCAGTCTCCCTAGTTTGTCCATATTATCACTTTAAAATGTCATTTCCCTTGCCCTTCCGTTATAGGGATCATCGCAGTCAAGATTGTCAATCGTTTTATGGCCCCTTTACAAAACAATTTCTATACCATAAGAGAAATATGATCGATTGAAACGACCCTTTGCGAAACACAATGTGTAACTGTTCCTTCACAAAATTCCAAGCAATGCAATCAGACATTTCTAACTGCAACCCAATAAAATGTTCTATTACAAATAGTTACTTTTTTTCTAATTTAGATGCTTATCAGATAGTCATTGTTTTTTCATCTGCTTTCTTTTGTTCGTGTAACCCCAAAAGAGGCACCTCTGGGATTTTGTTTTCAGCTAACGCAGCAATAGAAAACTGCTATCTGGCAAATAACATTTTCAGTTGGGGCTCAAAATGACTTTGCCAATCTGGCACATAAAACTTTCAGTTAAGGTTCAAAATGATTTTGCAGTCGATCCTATAATGTGAGTTTTATATTTGATAATTACTAAGCAATCATAATTCTAGACTGCAGCTTTTTAGTGAAAGCTATTAAAGTAAATGATAGCAGCTTCTATTGTTTATAACTGGCTGTTTTTCCTATTTCAGATTATCTATCATTATCATGTAGAACGGCAGTTCTACTAGTGATGCAGCCAGCCCCAACCAACCGTAAAACTTCGCGGCACTTATATATACAGCTAACTTTTAAATTTCTTTGTTGTTCTCTTCTGGATCTCGGAATCCGCTCTAACGAATTTTTTACAATTAATATATGATTTTAATCGGTGCCAAATTCAATGAGTGACGTCGCCGGTAAGCTAGGAAAACTCTTTTTTTAAAATTTAATCCAGTTCAAAGAGGGAACTATTTAACCCGCATAAGGAAATACGGAAAATGATCTCATTTCAAAGGCGGTAAACAAGACAGGGAGCAGGAATACAGTGCTGTAGATCCGTGACAAGATTTGTACAAGTTACCTTAATATATCCTAAACCAGTTCGGTCGTAGACAGCTGGTACGATGCGCTTCCTCTTTCTGATCAGATAACTTAGGTTGTGTACCCGATGTCGCACTTTTGCGAGATGAGCTTTGTGTTACTGTCGTTTTTGTTTTATTTCATTTTAAAAAATAATAACAGATTATTATATACTTTACTTATTTTTTCTGTAATTTATTTTGCTATAATTAATAATTAAAAATAGTTAAGACTTTGAATTAAAAAAATAATTAATTTAAGTATTTTTATTAAAACTCCTTCCTAACTTTTTCTTTAAGTATTTCGTTTCCCTAGTATTTTGATAGCTATTTCTAATTAAGTCTTTATTTTTCTAATATTATGAATTCTATTTGGAAATATCAATATGTAATTAATATTTCAATGAATTTTTTTTTCTCTTCAGAAAGCTCACATAATTAATTAATAATAATTATTTAGTATTCAAAGGAAAATAAATAGTAGTTTTACATACTAACTAGTTTTAATAATAATTCTTTTACTCTTCATGTATATATAAAATTTATTGAATTATAATTTTAAAAAACCAATATTTTTTCCAAATCTTAGGTTTTTCTCACTTTTATTTTGTATTCCTTTAAATACCAGATTTAAAATTTTGTTCAATACTTTTCAGATAGAAATTTGATTAATTAATCTAAATTTATACATGCACTATATTTTTAACTGACGAAAAACGGAGGAGGTTCTCAAGTCGATGCGTATATATATTTTTTTTATGTATGACCACGCATAACTTTTTACAGAGTAATCCGATTTGGATAATTCTTTTTTTATTGGAAAGAGTATACCCCGAAGTTGGTCCCATATAGATTTGGAAAAAAAATTCCAACCCTAAGGATAGGAAAACAGGGGATGATTGATTTTTCACTCACTGATTGTAATGTATGAACACGCACAAAATATGACTTTTAAATAGCTATTTTTTTTTTAAATGCCAGCTCGTTTAGTGATCTTTTTCTGTTTCCTCATGAAAATTCAATATTCCTTAAATTTTATAGTTTTGATAAAATAAAATAGAAGCTCTAACGAGGCATATAAGCTCTTGAATCGATATTTGTTAGATGCTATTACCAGAAGAGTTGATTTTTTTTAAATGGACGGTGTCCGTGTGACGTCATTTTTCAGCCAACACGTGACCTCCAACCAATCAACTTAAAATGTAGTTTCAGTTGACACTCAATGTTTCAATCTGATTAGTTCAAATTTGTATTTTCCACCGACACGTGATTGAAATAGCGTCGTATCGATATCGTCCATTGCAAGGGATATTGGCGACGTTTTTACGTCACCGTTTAAAACTGCACATCAAACCACCTATACATCTTCGTTCACAGTACACAGCACATATGTGTACATTTTGTTTTCGCTTGTTAAAACGATTCTTTTAAGATTTTTTGTAGTTCTGAATTTACGTACATATGCGTCAATGCTTTAATTCTGAATAAATCATGTTAACGCATGCGAATGTGTAAATCCCACGCACACATTTTGTTTTTGTTTGCTGTTTCGCAAAAGAGTATTTGAATGTTACAGGGTTCGTTGATTTAAATCAGCTTGATTAAAATCACGATTTAAATCAAGGGATTTTTAAAAAAAAATCGGGGATAATACCGTAAGCGGGTGACCATCGCCAAGCAAGATGCGTCGCCAATTTGGGACTTAGTAAACAGGACGGTAAACGTAGCGATTGTTTTGGAATTCTCTAGCAACCTGGTGGAGAAGTTGAGTTGTTGTATCTTGCTGTGTAGAAAGGAAATTCCGATTGGTTGATTTTTTTTAACCGTAACCGAATGTATTTTGAGGAATTACTTGATTGGTTTAAGGAATGTAACTTTTAACCGGGAAGCGAAGTTTCGGTTTTGACTTACTGCGTCATTTCTATTAGTTTTGCTGTCGTATTTGTGTAGTTGTTTCGGGGCGTTGTTTATTTATTCTTTGTAAAGTGAAATTCGACAAAAAGTTTCAAAATGTTTGTTGGGAGATGTGAAGAATAGCGTGTGTTGATCTACAGTTAATATGCATATTTGAATGTTCGAGGTGGATTCATTTTGGAATACTGTTACGTTGTTTATGAATAAAATTTGAGGTATGTGGTTCTTTTATTTATTTAAATGTTTATTCCTTGCTTTACGGTACACGTGTGTACAGTTGAGTATATTTATGATCTTATGTTTCATATTTATGTAAGGATTTTAGTATGTTGTGTTATTTTTTGTGAATTGGGATGAAAAAGTAAAATTTTTAAGGTTTTAAGAGGGATGGTTAATTTTGATTGTTATATGGTTTTGCCCCTGATTTGCAGAATTCTTGTACAATTTTTAGGTTTAATTTGAATTAATATGCAATGGTTTTCGAGTTGTTTGTGATCAGTTTTCATTCGATTCTGATTAATAGTGTAAATTTTGTGTGTTTTGAAGGTATTAAATCGCAAAAATCACTGGGGGGGAAAGGAGGTAGGCGGTTTATTATATTGGTTTTCTGTTATTTTATAAAGAGTGTTTTTAGCATTTTGTTAAAATATTTGCAGTATATTTATCTTGAAATCACACGAAGTATTCAATTTAAATATGTTTCAATATATAAGTATTTTTTAGTTGTTTGTGGGGATTGTGTGTGTGGGGGGGAGGGGGGAAAGTAGTCGGTTTATTTGAGTGTTTGTCTATTAATTTTAAACTGCGATTTTAACGTTTTAAGGAAAATTTTGTTGTATAATTATGTGCAGAAACATATTTTGCATAATTTGAAGGTTACGGCTTATTTATTTTTTAACGTACCTATAGTCCAGAGCTAGTGCTTTGTTTATGTGAATTTTGTTCATAATTGCATTTGTAATATGTCTAAAAATGTTTTTATGTGTTTAGATAAGTGTATTGTAGTTTTGGGTTAATTTTGTTACTTATGTGTCAACGTATGGTTATGTTTTAATTGGCGCGAAAAAAAAGTCGCCAAGGTTGGATGTTGGCGACAAAAGAAAGTCGCCAACTCAACCGACACCCGCTTACGGTATTATTCCCAAAAAATCAGTGATTAAAATCATTTTTCAAAAATGGATTTTGTATTGATAGAATGTATTCTAAATAAAAATCTTCAACACTCAAATGAAATTAATTTCTTATAATAGCATTAGATGGCACTGCAGTGGTTTAGGGAATCCTTTAAGGTAGGGGGGGGGGAGTGACTTTTGAGTGTGACAGTGTGAGAACAAGAGAAATTTGATCAGGAAAATTGGCAACACTAGAATTATTTCAGATTTTAGAACACACTTGTTTAGGATTCCGTGTTCAGAGAGCTATTGCTAAAATACAAAGATAATGGCAGGAAGGAAGAAAGATAATATTTGGATGTACTTTAATGAAGAGCAGACAGTTTCTAGAAAAGGTGTTAAAGCCAAATGCAAGAACTGTGGGAAAGTTATGATGGGATTAGTAGCCAGAATGAAAGCACATGTAGATAAATGTTTCTTCTCTGACAGAAATGATATTAATAGTGATCAACCTCAAGAAACAATTGAGAACAATTTAACTTGTACAAAATCTGAGGCAGCCAAACTTATGAAAAGAAAAATCAGTGAGACAGAAAATGATGTTGGTGTTTTTAAGAACAGCATGAATGATTATGTCATAAAGACCACTAAAACTCAAAAGCAAATATTAGATGAGGAAGTGGCAAGATATATTTATGCCACCAATTCTGCTTTTCATCAGGTTAATCATCCCCAATTTAAAAAGATGATTTCTGCTTTAAGGCCAGGGTATACTGCTCCAAATGAAGTAGAAATAGGTGGAGCAATACTTGATAATATATATGATCAAGAGAAAGAAAAATGTTCCAAACACCTAAATGGACAAATTGTTAACTTTAGTATAGATGGATGGTCAAATGTTCATAATGGACCAATATTATGTGCTGTAGTATCCACAAGAAAAGGTGCGAATTATCAAGTTGAGACAATTGACCAGGGTGCGAATTGATGGGGGGGGGATGCCGGAGATCGTCCCCGGCTGAGGAATGTAATATCCCTGGCTAGAGAAATATTAATTGATCCCTGCCAGGGATACTATTTATCCCCTGCTGAAGAAATGTTAAACTGGTGAGTGAAGATTTGGGATTGAAGTCAAGAACTCAAAATGTTGGTTGTATGTTATTGTTTGTTACTATACTCTAAGGCGACTGCCTTAAAATTTCGTCTCTTTTCTAAGCTAGAACCCCTCAAGGGTGGCTTCCAATACGGGTAAATTGTATGTAGCTTGTGTATCTGTGATTCCATAGAACAAACAATCTATGACTTTAGTTTGAATATAAGTCAGTTCCCACACGTGTCGGCGACTGCATTTGTCAAGTAATATCATGTGAGTAAAGCATTTGCACCTTCCCTCCTTTTCCTTTTCAAGTGTCCCCCCCCCCCTGGAGAATGTTTTCTTTCAAATGTCCCCCCCAGGAGAAAATGTTCAGTTCGCACCCTGCAATTGACACATATGGTAGTCCACACACAATTGAATATCTTGTAAGTTGTGAAAAGTAGTCAGCTAAAATGTGAAAATGAAGTGCATTGTGAAAAGTCTTGTAACAGACAAACATGTCATACTACTTTTATAATATGCAAAATAAATTCATATTAGGAATTTTTAAAACATCTTTAAAAAAATCCGATTTAAATAAAAAAAATCTGATTTAAATAAAAAAATCAGATTTTTTTTATTTAAAAAAAAAAATTAAAAAAATCACGAACCCTGGAATGTTATTAAAATTTCCGAAATTCGATTTAATTTTTTTTCGAAATTCATACAGCTAAAAAGAACTGGTCTATGTTCCGTATCCGGTGCTGTTTACGTTTTGATGTTCATTTAGTGTTGTTTCTGGTGCCATCGTGGGCAATGTTCAGCGGGAGTGAAGTACCCTGCCGGTGGTAGTTTTGACTGGCAACCATAAAGAAATGTGTACCGCTTGGCGACTTTTTTTTTTTTGGGGGGGGGTATGATAATGCATCAAATATTGCAAATTGGAAATTTCAGAACTGTTGAAAGATCCGAAATTTCTTGAATTTTCGAGCATGCGTAATAGTTATTTTTTAATTCCAGCTACTGTGTGACGTACACAGATGAATATATAGAATTTGTTTGCTCAATTTGACGTCACTAAGCTGTTAATTTGCGTTTATAGCCACAAAGAATTATAAAAAAAACTTTTTAACAAAAAAATTAAACCGCCGAAAAACTCAAAAGCAAAAAATAATAAACCTTTTCTTAATTAACCTTAATAACTAAGTTCTTAAACTAATGTAAGTATACCTAAGTAATTTTGAGTCGGTGCCAAACAACCAATGAACAAAGATCACTAAATTACCTTAAATTTAAAGAAATAACCAAATCAAATTGACATTGCAACGTGAAATCTCCAGCGATAAACATTAACATTCCAAAAAATGCGCTCTCCTCACGTCTCTCACGATCAACGAGCTTTCGCAGAAATGCAGAGAGGTCTACTTTGTAATACACAACTCAAAATCTGTGTGTGAACAATAAATTACTCCTATTAATAATAGAGATTTAGGCAATTTAGTGATCTTTGTTCATTGGTTGTTTGGCACTGACTCAAAATGACTTAGGTATACTTACATTAGTTTAAGCACTTAGTTATTAAGGTTAATTAAGAAAAGGTTTATTATTTTTTGCTTTTGAGTTTTTCGGCGGTTTAATTTTTTTGTTAAAAAGTTTTTATTTTATAATTTAAAGTTTTTATGTATTGATGGCATCTAAAACAATATGTTGTGCCCACCCGAGCCCGAGTTGATAAGATACTGAAGATGGTAGATAACTGAAGTATGAAGGTCCAGGGTTCTGGTCTACTGGATGGCTGATAATCTAAAAATTCGGAGTTTTGGATGGTTTTTCTCACGATGTAAAGTAAATATGCTTCAGAAGCACTAAGAAAGTCAACCGCGCAAGACCCTTATTCTTAAACTGGTAGTTCATCTAAACGTTCTCTAAAAAAATAAAATCATCAACTGATAAAAAAAAACAATTTTTTGAGTAATTTTCTATTTTATTAATGATTATAGTCATTAATTAATTTAATCAACAATTTTGAGATGTATCATTAACTTAGTTAAAAACTTAGTGTATCATAATATAGTTAAAAATTTAACTTAGAGATAGGTTTAAACTGAAAGCAAACATTGCATTAAAATAATAGAACGAGTAACTAGATTATCATTAATTAAGAACGAGATTATTAAATTAATAATTTTAACGAAACTTAACTTACGGTTATCGTTAAACTGAATGCAAATTAATGAATCACAATGCATTAAAACAATAGAACCAGGGGCATAGCCAGAAATTTTTCATGGTGGGGGGTTTCGACTACTGCAAGTCACATATATGCATACATGCTTTGTGGTAAGGGTAGTGCCGTAAAAATAGGGAGGCATGGTGGGGCGAATGCCCGGGCCCCCCACACGTAGGGGCCTTAAAATCCATATAGCTATTTCCCCCCCAACCTCTTGTTTTGTTTTTTGTTTCTCTTATAACTTTTTAGATTTGCGCATCTAATATTCTAAACGGATCATCTAGCACTGTTAAAGCAGAAAACGCACACACACCAAAAAAAAAAAATATCTTACTGCTGTATTACAATAGGTACAGCTGATTTTGAAAGTGAAATTTATACGCCAGTATTTTTAGATTCATAATTCTTTAACTAATGACCTTGCGTTCCCTTTATTTGTATTCTAGAAAAACATGATCTGGGCCTCAAAAAGCCACTCTGAAGCAAACATCCTTTTGGGGGGCCCCTCTTATTTCTAAAAATTATCATATCACTAAGGTAATTTCAATCGAAAGGCCTGATTTTTTTTTTTTTGTTGTTGTAATTATTACTTACAAACATTTTACACACTTACAAAGAATGTGCAGATGCATAATCAGTGGTGTACACTGATTTCCTGTAAGAGAGGGGGGAGGGGTATGGAAGTAAACTTTAGGTTAAACAAAAGTTGTACTCTATATGTTTAAAAATGTTCGGATTTTATGTTAAAAATGCATGGTCAAAGGGGGGGGAGGATGATGTTGAATCCCACCCCCAGACACCATTTTTGTATGCCACTGCGCATAGTAAATATATGAAGTTTCCTTCCACACTTTTCTAGAGCAAATCAATGCTCGAGTTTTGTATTGTTTTCGTTCTAAAATATTTCAAAGCCTTAGATGAGTCGCTTCCCACAAATACAAGAGGCCTCAATAAAATCATTCTTATCTTTTGGGCACCCATGCTGTGCACTACTGCATAAAACCTACACTTAAGTATTGTGATTGCGATTCAGTATGAATTATAGCTAACACCTTTTAAATCTTTCATCTTGTGTACGAATTGAGAATTTTCATTGAATTATATTTCAATAGCATTTAAAAAAAAAAAAAATTCTCTTTATTTCATAATATTCCCACATGACTGTAGGTTAAACCAGGTAAAACTGGAAAACTATCCATCCTTTTAACAAACGTAAGGGAATTTTTGTCAAACGTAAAATTTATTGCCTTTTTTTCTACTTGCGACACAAACACCTGTTCGAAAATGAGTAAAAGTTTCTGTTTCTTGTTACATCTGAATGCTACTCAGATGTAATTAACAAGGTCTGAAAATTGTGGGCATCCTATAGATAACACATGGCATCAATAGAAGATATTGTGCTTCTGCCTATTTAAATGCGGTTTAAAAGGCCAAAGAGCTTCCTTTAATTTTGTTCCGAAGCAATCAATCACTGACCTAAGAACAGTATCGGTCCTTTGAAATCAGACCACTCCAAGATTTGAAGATCATTAGTAGAAATAGTACAGACCAGGACTGCATGTTTCTGGTGAACAGACTTCCATTTCAGTCATAAATTGAGTTATATCTGATTTTCTTTGATCTTTTCTCTCATCTTTCCAAAGGTGGACCTTTTAAAGTTAGCCGAGTTTTTTAACACATGGAAAGTGCAGTGCCTGCAGTCTAGAAGCTCAGTTTATTCTAACGAACATCGTGACAGAGATTACTTTGAAATACTTGACATTACTTTGAATTAGACAGAGACATTACTTTGAACTTCGATATTCAAGTAGTTCTGTGTTTTTCGACTTCTTAAATTTTTAGTAAAATTTGGAAGCAAGTTTAGTGTTTTTAATTCTTCAACAGTTTATTTCATAGGTTTAAATTATTGTAGAGCTTCCTTATGCATAATTTAGTTCAATATGAAAAGGACTTGTGCAAGTGGGTCTCTCTCAAAAGCGTAAAAGAGCTGCTGAGCTGAAATTAGAGGCAACAAAATATGCGAAAAGTTTGGCATGTTGGATTAGAGGTGGAGATTCATCTGATGTGAGATTTATTGCTCCAGGTTCAAATAAACAGATTCCAAATGAAATACTCTTTAAGGAAAATAATTTTGAGATGAAATTTTAATACCTTCGGAAGAAAAATCCAGCGACAATATTAATTTAGCTGAATGACAAAATCAACACCAGAAGTTGAAAATAATTTGCAACATAATGTAGAATTCTTAAAAGGTTAGTTCATATTTTATTTTTCACATAACAGGGCACTGTATGTAAAAAAAAAAACGGAATATATAATTAATTTTATCAATAAATCATGTCTTAATTTTTCAAAATTTGTACATTTTCTATCTTGTACTTTAAGTAAAAGTAATATGTTTATTTAAAATTATCATTTTTTAAACTTTACCATTTACCAGAGCTACTTTGGATAAGAAATTCCAAGCTCTTCTTCCGGTTAGTCTTCCCTCGGTTCTGTCAGTCCTCTTGTTCAGGACACTGTTGTTAATTTGTCTTCGCATGTTTTAACTGATTCTCAGAGAGATGCTCTTAGTTTAGGTTTGAATTTTTCTCGTGTTAGTAACGTTTCGGTTTCCAAACTTATTGCTCCTATGGAAAACTCCTTTAAAAATAGTAAACTCTCTTCTAACCAACTTGATACTTTGTGACATCTTATTGCTAATACTATCTCTTCAAATAATATGCATGCCAAATCTAACCTTTCTCGTTCTCAAAAACTGCTCTCAAAGAACTTAATTCTAACCCTAATTTACTCATTACTAAAGCTGATAAAGGCGGCCAGACTGTTTTACTTGATAAATCTTCTTATGTTGATAGTATTAATAACATGCTAACCACTGGTCCATACACTAAATTAAATTCTGATCCTACTAACAGTTACCTTTCTGAAATTAAACACACTGTGAAGTCCTCTGTAATCTTAAATGCTCAAACTAAACGTTTTGTTATTCCTTCTATTGCTAACTGTGCACATTTCTATTCCCTTCCTAAAATTCATAAACCTTCTCTTGCCTTTCGGCCCGTTGTTTCTAACATTGGTACTGCTTCTTTTAACCTTGCACATTTCCTCTCGCATACTCTTTCACCTTTGACTGCTTTCTGCTTTTTACTGCACTTATGTGTTTCGTGCTATCAAAATTTGCTCTGATTCTTCTTCTCTGAATAATGAAATTAGTTACTTAAAATCCTTAGCTGTTTCTCGTGGTTTCAGCCTCTCTATTATTGATAAAGCTGTTTCTAAATTTAATAAGCCTAATACTTCTACTAATACTATTAATTTTCACAACGAATTAATTGTACTACCTTTCTTTTCACCTTTATGCTACAAAATTTCT
This sequence comes from Cheiracanthium punctorium, assembly GCA_038373885.1. Taxonomy (NCBI): domain Eukaryota; kingdom Metazoa; phylum Arthropoda; class Arachnida; order Araneae; family Cheiracanthiidae; genus Cheiracanthium; species Cheiracanthium punctorium. The sequence continues at coordinate 28,528 of JAWZYV010013115.1, forward strand.
AAACTTCTCAAAAATTTCGGTTTCAAAGTCATTTTTAAACCTGTTAATAAACTTAAATTTTCTTCCCTTAAAGATCCTATTCCTACTAAGAACCGTTGGGTGTTTATTATATTCCTTGTGGATCTTGTGATTTGGGCTATATTGGTCAGATCAGAAGAGCTCTCAAATTTAGGCTCAAAGAGCATGAGAGATATGTTTCTAAGCACGAACTTTCCAAATCTTCTATTGCCTCACATTGTTGGAATTCCAATCATCGTTTTCAGTTTTCTAAGGCTAAGATTTTGGGTCGGATTCAAACGAAACAAAGTTCTATCGTTTTCCGTTGCGATCGCGGAAATTTTCGACTGATTCCTATGTTTCCTATTCAAGTGAAACCTGTCTATCGCTTTTGGATCACGTGACACTGCGATTGGTGTTTTGCTATCGTTTTTCCAAAAGCGATCGTTTTCTCGAACATGGCGGATCGATCGGCGGATGGTTGATGAGAAGATTACAACAACAATGAAGACTCGTTATTTAAAATTACGAAGCAATCCGTTGGAATTATCAAACAGGGAATTCTGCAAAAGATTTAGGCCTGCGGAAAGCTGAATTTTCTCGCAGAACAGAATATCTGTAGGGTTTATTTTCTGTCGGCCTTTGAGTTCTACTCTAGCAGACACTACGATGCAGGCGCCATCTGTAATCCTTTTTTTAAATCGTTTATTGCTCGATAAATGTTTGATATTTGAAACAGTGCGAAAAAATACATTAACGAATAATTTCTCGCTAAAATAAGCATCCTAGCAACCCTCCTAAACAAATACAAATATTCATATCATTATATTAAGGATGTCTTTGATTGTTAATTATATATCAGAACATGAAATATATAGTAATTCTACCCCTCCATTATAATTATAAACAGCTTCTCTGCTACAGAAAAATAAAATATAGTAGGCAAACTAGAGAACAATTATTATTCGATAATTCGAACAATTCAACATGATAATTATGACGAACAATACTATTATCAATAATTTTCAAAAAAAAAATCTTCATAAATTAAAAATGCGTTTCCATGATTATAAACATACAAAAAATATTAACCTAAACCAGTTAAAATTTTAAAACATTAACCTACAATACTGTTGGGGAAAAAGCTCAAACATAAATAAATAAACAGTTAGTCGTCGCCATTAAGTTAAAAATTTTTTCCAGAGAAAGATGCGATTTTTTTATTGGTTAACAGCGACTTTCTACGTCACCGGAAGTTGCGTTTTCACTCTGTGGCGATAAAGTTTCGATCTAGCAAACCTGTAAGTTCGATCGCCTATTTTGTTTCACTTTGAATACACTTTTGCGATCGCTTGTAAAAGCGATCGAACTTCCAGAGAGAAAACGATCATTTTGGAGACGACCGATCGCGTTTTGTTTGAATTGGGCCCTTAGTGCACTCCTCAGTCTTTGTCCCATCTTGATTTTTTGGAAGGTTTTTCCATTACCCAGCACTTAGAACGTCTTGTGAACGATGGTTCTTCCGTTCCTTTCGTTCATTCTGCTTGGAAGTTGCTGTTGTAAGGTTCTTTTCACTTTCTTCGTCTACTCCCCCCCCTCTCCCTTTTTTCTTTTTCTTTCGTTCCCTTCCTCCCCTTTTTTTTTAAAAATGTGTATGTACGTGTGTTACTGTCTTTCCTTTACGTTTTTATAAAAAAAAAAATATATATATTATATACCGTATTTACCCATGTATAGGTCGACCCCGTGTGTAAGTCGACCCTCCCACTTTCCCAATCAAGAAATTTGAATTTTTTAAAATCCCGTGTATAAGCCGATCCCCCCATTTTCTCGATCTAGAAATGAATTTTTTTTTAAATACATTTATTCAAAATCATCTGGGGAAAAAAATAAAGTACTAAATATTCAATAATAAAGCAACTTTAATTTTTTATGAATACATTTATTCAAAATTACCTGAAAAGCAAAACAAAAAAGATACTATACATTTTTAGAAAGTGATTCGATCAACCTTTCAAGTTATTTGGCAAGTTGGAGTGTATAGGCTGATTAATTTTATTTTTTACCAACTATGCAAAAAATTCCAGAGCTGGGAATCGAACCCAGGACTGCCGCATTACGTGCGGGTGCTCTACCACTGACCTACTCTGGGACGATTCCCAGATGAAATTTCTCGCATTAGAGCCGTTGGCATTTATCATCTTCCTCTGCAAACCACAGATAGAACAGATGAAACAATTAATTCGCGACAACTCCATTACGCCGCAGATATTATACATTTTTAGAAAGTGATTCGATCAACCTTTCAAGTTATTTGGCAAGTTGGAGTGTATAGGCTGATTAATTTTATTTTTTACCAACTATGCGAAAAATTCCAGAGCTGGGAATCGAACGCAGGACTGCCGCATTACGTGCGGGTGCTCTTTTTTTACCAACTATGCGAAAAATTCCAGAGCTGGGAATCGAACCCAGGACTGCCGCATTACGTGCGGGTGCTAAGAGCACCCGCACGTAATGCGGCAGTCCTGGGTTCGATTCCCAGCTCTGGAATTTTTCGCATAGTTGGTAAAAAATAAAGTTAATCAGCCTATACACTCCAACTTGCCAAATAACTTGAAAGGTTGATCGAATCACTTTCTAAAAATGTATAATATCCGCGGCGTAATGGAGTTGTCGCGAATTAATTGTTTCATCTGTTCTATCTGTGGTTTGCAGAGGAAGATGATAAATGCCAACGGCTCTAATGCGAGAAATTTCATCTGGGAATCGTCCCAGAGTAGGTCAGTGGTAGAGCACCCGCACGTAATGCGGCAGTCCTGGGTTCGATTCCCAGCTCTGGAATTTTTTGCATAGTTGGTAAAAAATAAAATTAATCAGCCTATACACTCCAACTTGCCAAACAAAAAAGATACGTTCATTGTACTAAATATTTCATAATACAGATGACTATATACAAAATTTACGTTTCTGTTTTCTGTTAACTAAATCAGCCATATCAGTAGATACAAGGAGAAAATGTATAGTAAGAAAAACGAAGTAATGAAAAAGTGTACTATGAAGAACAAGCATTTCAATTGCACATATAGGGGTGCTACATTCTTGAAATCTCATTCTAGGAGTCGCCTAAACCAATCACATCACTCAGACTCCAGCGCTGTTAAGGAAAAGAACAATTCATTCCTCTTTTTCTCTCCTGGTATGGAAATCGGTGACGTCATTGTGTTATGAAATGCAGGATGAGAACAAATCTCTTTCAAAAGGGCATTTTTGACTTCGGATAAAAAATTAAAAATTACGGCCCCTTGTATAAGTCGATCCCCCCACTTCAAAGCCTTTTTTTTTGTCTAAAGTTTCTCGACTTACACACGGGTAAATACGGTATATATATATATTGTGCTGTCCTGTTCGTGGTTTTTAATTTATAAAAAAAAAAAAAAAAAATTAAGAGTGTTCTATTTGTTTTTTGTTTGTTCTGTTTTCTCTTTTTTGTGTGTGTGTTTGTATTCGTGTGTTCATTTTTTTTTATTATTATTTTTTATTTTATTTATTCCTTTTTTATTTCTGTATTTTTTGTGCTTCTTTCCTTTCCTTTTTATCCCATATTTTAATTTTTTTTTTTTTCCTCCCCTCTCCGTGGTTTTGTTCGACTTTTCTTTGCCCCTTGTGGCAACTTCTACTTCTTGCTTGTTTATCTCTTTTCAGTTCCCTGTGTTCTTTGCATCGAAGGGCTTGGACTGATGAAGGTTAAAACAATTTTTAACCGAAACGTGCGTATCTTCTTACCTATAACATCTTATGTGTGTTTTTTACAAAGTTTTTTAATCACTTTAAATATAAATTGTGTCCAAATATGAAAAATTTTGTACTAAAGTTATTTATTAAAACTTTTATTTAAGCCTAGCCTTGGGATATCTATTTATGAAATAAATTTTAGTTTAAAATTATTTAAAAATTATTTCTAAATCTTTCTAACTCATACTTTTATTTTAAGTAATAGTAATGTGTTTATTTACTGTTATAATTTATTGAATTTTACAGTTTCGAATGAACAAATACACATTGTGTTCAAATATGAAAATTTAATACTAAACTTATGTATTAAAAAACATTCATCAATATGTTGGAATATAAAATATAGGTTTTTAATATTTTACAACCCGAAAAGTATAAGCTGTTACAGTTTAATTATTGTATTTTTTCTTCGATAAGACTACTACTTAATTATAATATTAATTACGTAATAAAATTGATATTAATAAATTATAAATATTTTAATACGAAAGTATGAAAATAAAATGTATATTTTCTTTTACATGCAATGTCATGGAAGATTAGAATGTTATGAGGTTTATAGTTTAAGTAAACATTGTACTCTTAATATATTATTATTGGTAAATGAAGAATTTTAATATGAATGAAATTTGCAACAAATGAATATTGCTACTATCCGATTACAATTTTTTAAAGACAAGTGTTTTATTTCTTTTGTGTTTTACTCTTTTCTTAGCTGAGTAAATTAATGATCAATTTAGTAGTATAATCTTGCTAAAATTTAAGATGAATAGATAAGCGTTTTGGTGTTGCTGCTGTAATTTTTAGTAATTTAAATTACATTAAAAGAATTATTTTCAGACTAATAGAATATTGCTAGTGTTTTCTGATTTTTTTTTCTTCAGTAGGTTTTAGTAAATGTATTTAACTATTATAATTCTAATTTCTCCCAATGGCATACCCAGGTAAAGTAGTGCCCATGGCTGGCAACAAAATTGCACTATTTTTTTGTCTTAGTAAGAACGACACTGATCTCTTCATTTGTATATGACCATTCTTTGTTCCATGGTTTGTGTTGTGGTCATTTATTAAGCAAATGAAAAAGCTATCAAAAAGTTAGGTCGCAATAAGTAGTGTCTTATTAACTTTAACTTGTTCGCTCCCATCGTTAAAAGGAGGCGACGGTAGCGATTCTCTCTTCTGTTCTCATTGTTGTTTCCAGACCTGAATGTTTCAGTGCTCTTGTTTTGAGAAAGCGTTTGCATTGGGCTACATCATAGGCATTCAAGTACGCATACTGGAAGCAACTGCTGTACGCATCTGCTTGCAACGATGAGATAGTACTTGTTAAACGCTTCTTTTATTGCGTCAATCTAACAATAGAAATCTGCACCCCTTTTCAAGTGACATAAATGACACAAGCCTTTCTTGCTACAGCTTAGAGGTAAGCCACTGACTTCTATTTAGTGTTGTATGTTGCCTGTGGTAAATTGTGTTCTTAAAGTGAATTTTTCAGTAGTAGAAAATTTATTTATTTAAAATAGAGGTCCGGCTTTTTTTAAAAATAAATACTTATATTATATCATACCTGTTATTAACTGAAAGTGTTTAATTCTGCCTTTCCGTACATACAAATGCATGTACGTGCTAGCCTATTTTCGTTTTTAAAATATAAGATTAAAAGGGCCCCCATATTCAATCTCGCCCCTGGGCCCCGTAAACCCAAGTTACAGCACTGGGTAAGGGCGTAAAGAATATACATTTTGTATGGAAAAAAATTCCTCATGGGGGGGGGGTTATGACCCCCCTAACCCCCCCCCCTCTGGGCTACGTCCCTGAATAGAACCAACAGTTATATATTGTTGTTGTTATTCTAGAATTACGGCCGATTAGCTACACGTAGGCTCTAAGCTGAGACGTGGGGTGCCCTCCGTGGGGGGTCTTTCTAAGGGGTCCTAACCCGTATTTACGCTGTTTTGGAGGAAACCACGGAAAACTCCGAACGATTAGGTCGGCGGACGCAACCTGGTTTCGAACCAGGCACCTTCCATCTCCCAGTTCAGAGCGCTATGCGCTCAGCCACTGATGGGGCCCCAATAGTTATGTAATTATAGTAAAAAAGTTAACTTATGTTTAGCATTAAACTGAATGCAAATTTATGAAATAAAATCAAAGATGGTGGCAGGGATACTAATCTTTACTCGACCCAAATTATAAATAGAAAATTACTCAAAAAATTATTGATTATAATCAGTATTATGTCTCCTATTATAAAATTCTAACGAAAATACGTCAATTTTCTGTTACATGTTACAAAACAATTTGCTGTGACTTTTTAATCAAATACTCTGATACTGCATGAAAACAGGTTTGTATATTTATTTACATAACTTAGTGTCAAGCAAACTTCCGAAATTCGCCCTTGAAACTAATTTATTATCTTTTGACCATACCCTTAAAAAGTAATGATATCCCCATGCAAAAACCCTTAACTGGTTAAAAATTTGTGATGCAGCATTTTACTTTATAGCTCTATGAATTTTAAATATGGGTCTTAAAAATAATGATATCAAATTTTGAGTGACGCCCTGCTGGGAATTTTAAAGATTTGTTTTTAAATTCCATTACAGTTACTTTCGTTTTAATTTCTAAAGAAGATTTACGCATTTAAGCAATGCTTTTAATTATGAAATACACTGTCAAATATATCACACTTTCACTGAGTCTATATAATGTATTCAAATGAATTTATTTCAATAATTTAATTTATCTTTTGCGTCACGCTATCCAAAAGGGCAAGCAAAATTTTCATATACATTTCACTTAGTTTGGTTACTATGACACTAACTAAATATTTACGTAAATTTTACTTGCCCTTTTGGATAGCGTGACACAAAAGATAAATTAAATTATTGAAATAAATTCATTTGAATACATTATATAGACTCAGTGAAAGTGTGATATATTTGACAGTGTATTTCGTAATTAAAATCATTGCTTAAATGCGTAAACCTTCTTTAGAAAATAAAACGGAAGTAACTGTAATGGAATTTAAAAACAAATCTTTAAAATTCCCAGCAGGGCGTCACTCAAAATTTGATATTATTATTTTTAAGAACCATATTTAAAATTCATAGAGCTATAAAGTAAAATGCTACGTTACAAATTTTTAACCAGTTAAGGGTTTTTGCATGGGGTTAAAAATATTTACTGAGCATTAGAAAATTACCTATTCATTTAAAAATGACAGTAATTGAAAATGACAATAATAATGAATTGATGGTAATTTATGTCACAGCCTATCATGAGCGCTGGCAGCATAGGCTAAGGGGGCACTTGCCCCTCTTTGGATTTTTGTATGTCGTGTTTTCCCTTGCATTTTTCTTCTTTCCAACATGGTAACCATATGAAGTAGTCTCCACCCCTCCCCCGGAAAATATTCTGCCGGAGCACATGAAGCCTATAAGGAATGAATGTTTAGGAATAAACTTTAATCATTTTGAAACCAGTTCTACATATTTTCTATATGGTACACAAAAGTGCCTATTTTTTTAAGAACAAAATATCTCTGATTTTATCCTCCCGCCGCTGCATTTACACACTCCATTGATCTTTATTCATGAAGAACGTTTGATAATTGTTAATTTTTCATGACTGTTGCTGTCATCAACTTTATGCTTTCTGCTGGCCATAAGCCTTATTATACCAGAATAAATCTTGAAATGTTTAATTTTATTATTTATTTATTTTTGGTATTAATAGATCACAAAAAAAGTATTCATAAATGAATGCTCGCCACTTTTCAGATTTTTGGTCTTTCAGAAAGAGAAGCTCGTATATAGTAGGTACAGGAAACTGCAAAAACAAACAAGTGCACGTGTCGGCTTCAAACTGCAATAGTAGGTGTTGTCGTAATCCCCGTTTGCGAATTTCCAGAACAGATTATCATTTTTGCTAATTGATCAAATGGTACTAATACCCTTTGTCAATGATCCAGCCCTACTGCCCCCCTCCGCCATGCTGAAACCGATCTTGTAGTTTTGTTTCTTTCTGTCAAGAACATGCATTTGAACGTCTCTCGTTTCAGTTTTACTTTGTGAGAAAGTCTGTTAGAAAAGAAAGGGGGGAATAAACTTGCGATTGGTACATAAATTTTCAAAATCTCTTCAATCAAAATCTCTTCTTCAATCTTTCTCCACTTTCAAAAATACAGTCGACACATGGTGAGTGGTGACCATTAATTTTGACAGGGTGTCGACAGATCAGGGAAATCATGGAAAAATCAGGGTACTTTATCAATCTGGAAAAATCATGGAAATATCAGGGAATTTTGCAAAAATATTTAAAAATCAGGGAACTTTCGTTTTTGCCTAGTGAACTAGATCATTTTTAATTGTCAATCTGATGCGCAGCTCCGTTCTGGATCACACGATACTCAACTGATGCACAGATACAGACATTTTACGAATCCGAAACCAGAATACAGATCATACGAGAACATAGAAATATGAATCTGAGACTCAAGTGATGTAGGCACTAACGCTATACGAATCTGAAAAAGCGCATGTATTCGGACTCGTTCTAAGATGCGGATCGTACCTGAAGCCAGTTATGCGAATCATATCGGCATGTAAATTGCTTTCTGAATAAAGTCATAGGTAAAAGATCATTTAGTCTTCTACTGCACCGTTGTGTTTTTTAAAGTGATGGGACATTTGAGTGATGCCTTCAAAGCTCCCCTGCAAGACGATTTTTTTTTTTTTTTAAAGATAGTGCTCATTTTTAAGCCTTTTTACATATTTTTTAAAATTTGCAACGATACATTGATTGAAATTAAATAAGTTGACTAGGTGGCCAGTTTATTTTTATCAGTCATCCTTATGCTTAAAATTGGACACTATAAAACGAGGAAACCTTCTGCTACATACTGTCTTTTAGTGTTCAGCTAAATTTTATGTTTGGATTTATGAAACTGAACTACCATTTTATTAATATTAAGCATTTTTGTGGTTTTCTATTATTTATTTCCCTATATGAAGCTTTCACCTGTTGGTGCATGATACACAATGGTGATTTACATGAAAGATTATGGTATGTATATAATTAGTCCTGGAAATTTAATGAAGATAGTCAGGGAAAAATCAGGGAACTTTTTTTCTCAAATTCTGTAGCCACCCTGTTTGACCTTTACAGGTACCTAGGATATTTATCATATGGGAGTCTATGTCCATTCATCTCAATGTTAGGCTGGTAGGTTTATAGATGCCTATTTGTAGTAAAAAAGCTGCATGTTGACTTTGTGACATTAAAATAAAGCTTATGACTTTCAGTGAAGTCCAATATGTTGATTAAAGTAAGATTCAATGTAGATTCAATTTTACAAATATCGCTTCCTGAATTCCAAAGGACAGTGTCATCAGCAAACAAACCAACCTTATTTCACTTGGAATTATCTTCTCTATGCCAGAAAGAAACAAAGAACAAAAGCAGGCTCAAAACAGCCCTGAGGGGCAAACACCCCTCACCTTGTCCCAATCTAAAGGTTTTAGACAGGGTTGTTAAAAACCCAGGTTTTTTCAGAAAAAACCCAACCCACTGGATTTTTTCAGGGTTTTGGGGTTTTTATCAGGGTTTTTCGGGTTTTTATCAGGGTTTTTCGGGTTTTTATCAGGGTTTTTCGGGTTTTATCAGGGTTTTTTCTATAAGTCATGGGGTTTCAAAATATTTGAAAAACAATTTGTTTATTACTAAATACAACTTAAAGCAACTAATTGATTACAAAAATCAATTATAAATAGAAATGGTTAAATTAATAGAAATAACTAGTTAAAATTATATTAATCATACATGAAACAGCATATAAATCAATAACAATAACAAACCCAATCATGGTTTGCTCTTATAAATTGACTATTAGTAATAATTTTAACAGTGATATACTTAGTGCTTAATGCGAACTTTTTAAACTAATGATTTTTTATGGTTAAAAAATCCTTATTCATTTTAATACAGATGGGCAGAAAAACTTTCTCTAGAAAGTTTTTATGCCTATGTGAAGTCTAATTTTTTTTCCTTTGGTAGTGGTGGTGTGGGGGAAGGTAGGGAGCTGTTTATAAACTTAACAAGTGATGTACTGATATTAAGCGATGTATTATCTACGTAATTAAAGTTGAAGTTTAAAAAAAACCCAGTTGGGTTTTTCCTTCCTTTTTTTCAAATGGGCTTTTTCGAAAAAATCCACCCGGGTTTTTCAGGTTGGGCAAAATCATAACAACCCTGGTTTTAGAAAAGGAATCTCTGAAATTAACTGTAATTTGCCGATCTTTCATGAAGTCAAATCCAAACTAAGGCCCTATCCTTAATTCCAAAAATCTTAAAAAGTTTTATGATCAGTTTGTTTCTCCATACTCTGTCAAAAGGCTTGGACAAGTATAGGAAAACTGTGATTATGTGGTTATTAGGTTTGAAATTTTGAGAATCTAACATGTCGTCCAAAATATAAAATTTGATCGACTGTTGAATGTCTTCTCTAAAACAAGATTATGAGTAAACTAACAAAGAATGATGAAGTCTCTATGGATGAGACAAATGTCCAAGCTGTGTCAACAAATTAAATGTAAAAAATTAAAATAAAACAAAGATACAGTTTGGATATTCGCTACCGATTGGTGTGATGAAATATTTGGAAGGGTTAATTATGCCATTCTGGCAGTTCCAAGCATAAGAATACAGTGAAACTTGTATGAGCAACCACCTCTATAAGCAACCCAATGCTTATAAAGGTTTGGAGAGGAGCCTCCTCCAATGGCCAATTTTTTGGGCACCGATTTTTTACCCTACTGACTCTAATGTTAAAATGTTCCACAGAAGAGACCATACTAAGTGTTTTGTTGTGATATATTAAAAACTCATGAAATGAATTTATTTTGCTGTTTTAAATTTTATTGCTTATATTATATATCAGAAATCTGTTGCATTTTGAAAAAAATCAATTGATTTATTGTTAATGGATGCATAATTTATGCAAATTTAAACTCTCTTAGGTGACTTTATAATGGCAAGTTATAAAGAGGAGGATATCTTTAAAATTTTGCTTGCAACTGACTGTCATTTAGGCTACCTTGAAAATGACCCAGTAAGAGGTAAATCCAGTGCAAAATTTTCTCCATTTGCATGTTTTATTTTGTATTTTTAATGTAGTTATCATATCATCGCAGAAGATACCCAGTTATTAGAAGTATTCTCTGTATAATTAATTTTTTTTTTTTAAATGCTCCATTTTATGTGAAAAAATAAATAAAATTAAGGCTTAAAAATTTGAACACTAAATCTCATAATTTATTTTGTATGGTGTTTTATATTGCATGCATTATTAATTAGCCATATGTGTAATTGAATTAAGAGTTAAGTATTTGGAAGGATATTTCCTATTTTAAGTGGTATTTGGTCGAAAAGACCTAGGGATAGTATCTAACCAGATTGTTTTCTAAAGCCTTCTAAAAAATAGTGCTTTTTTCCGGTCTTCTGTTTATTAAGCAAATCTCCTGGATTTCCACAAAAATGCTGAAATCTGCTTTCTTCAATTAAAATTGCGCAGAAATTGTGTACAAGCTTTAAAATTTCAATATTTTCCCATCTTTCTAGGGAATGACTATTTTTTCTAATAGCATTCCTCTGTTTAAATTTCCATTGCAGTAGAATTAAAACTAGACCCTATTTTATATTTATATTTCTAATTTTACACTAAATCTACTGATATAATATGCTAACGTATGTAGTACCAAAATTGATGATATTTCTATGCTGGGAACCACAACAACTAGATGTAAACATTAACATAATAACACACGTACAAAATTCCGAATTAACAGTTCAATGATGTCAAGTGAAGCAAGCATATTTGTTACTGGTTACGTAAGTCACGCAGTTATCTACATTACAAAATAACAATGCATATATGAAAAAGCAAAATCTTTCGGATATTTTCACAGTGCGTTTATCACACACACACAAAAAAAAAAATTGCCTTGCAGTGGACTGAAGTAGATTTTAGCAATTTTTTGTTTCTTTTATATTTTTGTAAACAAGGATACATATTAAATAATGCAACCATACTGCAAAGCACCAGGTTGCTAACTTTGGCACACTAACCGCCCCTCAGGTGCTGCAGTTACGAAGTATTTCTGTGGGAATTTGTACAACACGTTATCATCCAATATAGTACTTTTACTATAATTGTATGAATATTAATGTCACCAATTCAGTTTTTTCATACATCTTGCAGTATTAGTACTTGGCTTTGTCCTCATGGCCACCATCAGCTTTTATCATGACACCCAAAATATGTAGCAACCCTAACCTAAATAAATTTAATGAATCTTCTCTAGTTGAAATATGCTTAATTTAATCCTAAATTATTATCAAACATGTTTTTTGTTAGAATCCAGTGATGTCAAATTAATTTTTTGCATAATTTATTTTATTATTATTTGTAGAAAAAGGGCAAAATATATAAAAAGTTTTTAAAGAAAGGAAGTAATATTAAAAATAGGAATGCAAAATTTGTGGAAGCACACCAGATAAAAAGTCAGGGAAGAGCGTGATAGATGTCAGGGAAGCAAAAGCTGTGAAATCTGTAGAAACCCTGTAAAAGTGTTTCTGAAGACTGAAAAGTATTTTCCAAAAGATTTATTCACAAAGACAATAAATAATACATATTTTAGAAATTGAGAAACCTCTCAAATTTTATCAACCTGCCAAGTAAATTAGGAATGTTGGAGTGTTTAGTTTGATTCATCATTAATTTACCAACTATGCAAAAAATCCCCCAGCTCTGGAATTTTTTGCATATTTGGTAAATAAATGGTTAGTCAGCCTAAACACTCCAAACTTTCTATTTCACAATAAATCATTTGCTTTTCATCAACTATTATAAAATAGTTAATGAAAATTTTTTCTCAATAATTTCAACAGTACATTTATTTTGTTTGTTGTATATGCAAGAGATACCTTTTTTTGTGACCATTTGGCTCTATCCTTAGTTAAAAATTTTTATCATTAAATTTCAAGGTTTTTCACTTTGACTCATAATCTGGTCTGTAACAGAGATACACAGCCTGCTATGGCCCACAGGCCAATTTCAGCCCCCCCCCCTGCCCCATCCATGTGGTGGGATTGGCCCACCATCACTATCACACAGTTGAAAAAAAGAATTTGTACATACATTTTCACTTTCCAAACATATACCATGTAAGGAAAGTATTGTAATCATGAAAAAATTCGGTTTCAAGATTTTGATGTATTTACGTGTTTTAAGGTCTTCTGAGTTCATTTATGCTATTTTTACGAGTTGTGTGTATGTGAGTGAACACGGTAGCTTCTAAATGGTGCATTCGATTGAGCACAAATTGAACATGTCTATAAAAGGTCACAGTCACATGATTTGTATAGATTTTGGTGCATGTTCAGTTGATAGTGTTACGAATTTTTGGGTTAACCCACTTTTCTAGGGGCTAAACTAGTAATTCGTATTCTATGCATCAAATAATTAAATTTTGCATTGTGTTGTATCAAGGTCGGTTAACTAGAATGGGAGATTCGGAGTTTTGAGTTTCCCCATTGGTTAACAGGGTTTTCTAGAAATCTTGAGAAATATAGATGCTAGAGCTTAGCTGGTGTCACTTTTGGAGACATATTTTTGGTGCAAAATTTGGCAGTATTTCGTCAAAAAATTGCCAAGATTGGTGATACTTTGGACATTTGGTGCGATTTTACCAATGGGGCTTGTAATGTTTGTGTCCCTGCTTTAATTGCGTAATATAGCCTAATGATTCAATTGTATTCCTATGACGTAGTCAAAATTTGTGCTTTAAAGGGAACCTTCGAAAAATTTCTCCTAGCTTCTGAGACACCTATAAATATGACAGCATATCGCCCCAGGGGAGAAAGTCTTGCTCTAGATTGAGGGCAAAACACACATCCATTCTGTTTATTGTATTAGCCTGAGAATTGTGCTATTGTAAGATATATTTTGCTTGATTCGAGAAGCTTGTTTTTGAATGCTGTGTGTGAATTCTTCATTAAGGAATTGTTTATGATTCTTCGAGCATTTCCACTGAATTTTACCTTATGGAACTGTTTTATTTTGCGTGTGAATTACAGCATCTGTCGAAGCTTCTGTACTAAGCAGACTGCACATTACTGGGTGTTAGTGCCTATGAATTTTGTACAGCTGATTGTTTGTCAAATTTCTAGAAGCAATAAAGTTTGAATTCCATCCTGACAAATGGACTTTCAGGGGTCGATGTAGATGAAAATTGGGCCCATTTTGCGGCCCCTTCACAAGAATGCAATCGATTAAAATGGCCCCTTCACAAAAATACAGTCGATTAAAACAGCCCCTTCACAAAAGTAAAATCAATTAAAACGGCCCTTCATTGGCATTTTACCCTACATCTTAATTTGTTTCATCAATTATTTTAACAAAAAAGTAACTTTTATAATAAAAATCTGTATGAAAATTCACAAAAATAAGTGTTAAAATTCACGGATCGACCCCTGTTTTTACTAGAACTTTTTACACATACTGGACTTGAGAACGATAAATCTAGGAATCAAGCAGAGTTTTCTGCAACACTAGTTTGTTTACGGGGTTGCAAAAAGTAATTATGCATTACATCCTATGGATGCGAATCATTTAAAATGAGCTAGTGTTTAAATGATGCATTTGAAGAAGTTCAAATAGGGTATGTATATTGTAGGTCACTGTCTTACATACTGCTTAAATTTTAGCAAGTGTACGCAGTATAGTTTTTTGCAGGGGTACCATAAAGTATTCTACTATATTGAGTTGAATGAAATTTATTTAACCTCTGGTACCAAGTGTTCAGAAAGTCGAGTGGAGTCAGTCCAGATTTTTTCTTCTCTTGAAACTCCTGTTTTCACACACGGAGATTGTATTCTTTTCCCTGTTTTACGATGTCATCAGAGTTCACCAAGGTAAGGATGGCAGAGTCATCCTTTGGAAGTATATTTATTTCTGAATAAACCTTTTCATTGAGCCCCCACGGGGTGTATAATGGTGTATAACACCCCACGGGGTGTATAATGGTGTATAACACCCCACGGGGTGTATAATGGCTAGAGAACCATTCTACCACACCACGAGTCCAGGTTTGATTTCCGGCATGGGCTTGGATCTCATTTCATCCGTCCCTTCATAAGAGGCAATGCTGGTCCTATTAGGTGCCTCCATAACAAAGAGACCAGTATTTCCAACTTTTTAATGGCCGATGCCTATAAACAGCAAGTGCCTACCATTAAGGGAAAAAACAAACAAACTTTTCCTTGATTAATCTCAACAAATCAAAGACTAGGAACAGACCGACTGACATAACATTCTGCTATTTTATACATTTCTACAGTGACTCTCAAACCGAATTAAAAAAAAAAAATTTCAAAAGTACAGTCGCAACCATCTCATTAATTGTTAATGCTTTACTTTTTTAAAGATTTTTTTAGTGTAATTAATCAGTGGATTAATTAGGCAACCTGGGAAATAATATTATATACATATATTTGACATGTTAGTTAATTTATAAATGTATGTATATATATACAGAAATGTTTACATATGTTTTATCAAAGTATTGATTTTTTAAATTTATAAGCTGTAATCCTCCCCCCCCCCTCCGCCACATAAAGTACATTTTTGTTTTTTTGGCCTGCCGACTGAAAAAGGCTGTGCATCTCTGTCTATTGTATGCTCAGTGTCATTAAAATTGTTCATTTTTTTAATTCTAGGAAATGATTCTCTTGTTACATTTGAAGAAATTCTCCAAATCGCTGTTGACAAAGAAGTAGATTTCATTTTACTTGGTGGAGATCTTTTCCATGAAAATAAACCATCTCGTAAAGTTTTGCATAACTGTATGTCCCTGTTAAGGAAATACTGCATGGGTGATCGTCCTGTGCAGTTTGAATTTCTAAGTGATCAGTCAGAAAATTTTAAACACAGTTCCTTTCCTCACGTAAATTTTGAAGACCCTAATTTGAATGTGTCTCTGCCTGTATTTTCAATCCATGGGAACCATGATGATCCCGCTGGCTCAGGCTGCTTTTGCTCGTTAGATGTACTGAGTGTGTCAGGTTTGGTGAATTATTTTGGAAAATGCATGGATTTAGAAAGCATCAGCATTTCACCTTTGATGCTACAGAAAGGTAAAACTAAATTGTGCTTATATGGCCTTGGTTCCATAAGAGACGAACGTTTGCATAGAATGTTCCTGGATGGTAAAGTGTCCATGTTAAGGCCTAAAGAGAACTGTGATGACTGGTTTAATGTGATGGTCCTTCACCAGAATCGTATCAAGCATGGAAAAAAGAATTATATACCTGAACAATTTTTAGATGATTTCTTGGATTTAGTTGTGTGGGGACACGAACACGAATGCCGAATTGATAAAGAGTGGAATGAGAAGCAGTCGTTTTTTGTTACACAGCCTGGTAGCTCAGTTGCTACTGCTTTGTCCACTCATGAAGCTGTTAAAAAACATGTTGGTCTCTTGCAGGTAAAAGTGCTTATAAAAATACTATTTATGGGGGTACTTGTTTGTTATAGTAACTACTGAGCGTGTTTGCCAAAAGTAGGATTATGTCAAGTTGTGTTTTTGAAGATCGTGAATCTAAAAATAAATAACATTAACACTATCTTGTTTTCTAAGTCTATATATAAGTCTCTTAATAAATATCTATAGGACTGCAGTTTTAATGAGATTTCACTGCCACCATTTTGGTGATATATCTCAGTTGATGAATTTTGGTAGCTGCCATAATAAACAAGTATACCTGTTTATGTTATTTCACTTTCAAAATGTAGCAATTCCTACAGAGCTAGATGCCCTATAAATATGGTAACTATAAAATATTACATATTTCATTCTTAAAACTAATGTTTTGCTTACTCTTTATATGGATGGTAAACATTATTTTAATCCTCCTTTAGTGTTTAAAATGAATCATATTTTATAGTTTAGTATTTTATCATAAGTTTTTAATTTATTTAGCAAAGATGTAAACTAATGATAATTTGCTGATGGGTCATTCCATGTCAAATCAACAAGGTCCACAAACCGACCCTCCTTAGAATGAAATGAAGTTTGGTATATTTTTTACATGTATAGAGAAATGAAGTTTGGTATATTTTTTACATGTATAGAGAAATGAAAAAATGTAAAATTTTTAGTCCTTATTGCTACTACTAGTTTTTGAAATATTTAACTTTAAAATGTGTGAAATTCAACAAATTTTAGGAATTCTTGCACCACAAAATTAGCTCTAGTTTCTGTTCTAATTAAGTAGACACTTGATTTAAGTATCTGTAGAAAATGCACAAAAATCCCTTTCATATGATATGCTGCATGTATAAATTATTCAAAATTTAAACTTCAAAGTATCAGTTTTAAAATTATAATTCCAAAAACTACATCTTCAATTTTTTTGAAAAAATATATTATTCTTTTGCTTATTGTTGACAATATCTGCAAGTTTCTGTATGGGACTACAATGGATTTCTGAATAATAAATTTAAGAAAATTTCCAACATCTCTAATTATAGCATCAAAAGAAAATTTCTATATTTTGAATTAATATTTCATTTTTATTTTAAAGCAATGTTTTGAGTGAACAAAGAACTTTTATAATGTTTTACAAAACTTTCGTTGGAGGTGTTTTAAAAGATAGCAAAGAGTGTCATTTGTCCCCCTCCCCCAACT
The DNA here is from genome assembly GCA_038373885.1 of Cheiracanthium punctorium. Classification (NCBI taxonomy): domain Eukaryota; kingdom Metazoa; phylum Arthropoda; class Arachnida; order Araneae; family Cheiracanthiidae; genus Cheiracanthium; species Cheiracanthium punctorium. The sequence continues at coordinate 46,068 of JAWZYV010013115.1, forward strand.
AGAAAAATATTAATTTTAATTATTTTACTACTAAAACAATTTGCTGCCTCAAAAGAAAAAAAAGTTTTGAGATTGAACCTTATCAAAACAAAGCATCTTGATAATGTTTTACAATAATTGGGAGCAAGGTTGTATTTAGGGGGGGGGGTGTCCAGACCCCCCCACCCCCAAATTTTTCATTTTTTTTTTTTACTAAAACGATAATAATATAGTCTTTTTGTGAAAAATTCAGCCTTTTTTACTGTTTGGACCCCCCCCAAAATTGTTTTTCTGGATATGTGCCTGATTGGGAGTACTTTAAAAGGAAGCAGTGGATGGCATTTGCCCCCTTCCAATAAAAATAGGAATTTACACAATTTTACTAATTTTTTTTAAAGTTCAAGAATGTGTGAAATAAAATTTGTTTTCTTGTTTCCTAGATAAGCATTTTGCTGTTTTCATGAATGTTTATGTGTAACAAAGAGTGGTGGGAAAACAGCATTTAGAAAACTAATGTAGAAAAGTACCTGTAAATTCACATATTTGAACATGTTTAATTGCCATTTTCAACAATGGGATCATTATTTAACTTTTCTCAGCTCATAGTTAGTCCCTAAAGTAAAGATTTTTTTGCCTGAAAACCGATGTCAACACAGTAGGTAAAGTGGGGTAAGTCATCATTTGTAACATTAAATTTCTGGCCTACTATTTCACTTAGAGACACAGGATTTTTAAAATTATTTTTTAGACAAAGGGCAACATTTTTCTTATTATAAATATTTGTGGGGCTTTCAGAAAATATTGAAACGGAAAATTTTCCAAGCCACTAATATAATAAGGCATTATAAAATTAAACTCGCATTCACTAGAGACTACAAGTAAACAAAACTGGAGTATTTTTATCAGCTCTGGATATGATGTCCTTCTGAGTTTTTCCTTTACAAAAAAAAAGAACCTAATAAGCAAAATTAAACAATTAACAAAGCATAGTAATCCTGATTTATAAGTTTTTAATCATGCTTAAGGCTGTAAAATTAAAATATACTTCAATAACTATTGCACACATATAACATCTCAGTAATTAAAAAATACTATATTGGACAAAATATTTTATTTACTAAATTGATCAATAAATAGCTGAAATGAAAACAGAATATGTTCCAAAATAACTGCATATTTTTCTACAAAAAAGAAAATAAAATTTTTTAAAAATTAGTTATTCTGACACATTTCAAGGAAAAACAAAGTACTATAAAATGTGTTTCTTTGGATTAAAAAAAAAGTTGAATCATTCAAGAATTTGTGGAAAAAAAATCAAATACAGTAAAGCACCGTTTATATATTTCTCATTTGTATGACTTTTAAATTTATATGTCGTTTTGGTAAAGTCCTGTTTCATTCCTATTCATTTTAATGCAAAAATGCCTCCATTTATAAGACGCACTATTTCGTTTATACGTCGTTTTTAACCTTCCTAAATTTTGAAAACTTTCTTCTCAATCATTATTTTCTAGGGATCGTCCGATAGTATCGGCACCTACCCCTCCTATTTTTTTAGGTATCGGTATCGGTTCTTTCATATTTCAAAATTATTGGGAAAGTATCGGTTCCCGAAACATTCATCCATTTTTACAGATACTTTTCAACTGATACTTAGCTTTACAGAAGAAAAACCATGCAAGTGCAATACCACTAAAGAATCTATTCTGGTGATGAGATTAGAGGCCTCGTTTCATTGGCATATTTGTTTGCGGGACTGTTTTTGAACGGCGTCCCCCCCCCCTCTCCTTATCATCACTAAATATGGATGTACCATCATCAAGTGTGGAACAAAGTATGGATGAGGAAAAATTAGATGACAGTGGAACAGGGCAGTCATCTATTCTGTTAAAATATTTCGATTTGGAGCCTAACAGTAAATATGCAATCTGTAGTGAATTCAAAAAGAATATGTTGAGGGATAGGCTATAATTTTACTTTAGCTTTATAAATGTTTAATTTTCTTTCTGCCTCGATTCAAAAAAGGGGTCATTCATGTATATATATATATAAAAAAAAAATCATAAAATATATATCTATATATTTTATTTAAAAAAAAAAAATCTATAATTAAGAATGGTTGATTACTGGTACTTTTTCCTTTTTATGTGAGTCTGTAACCAATGAAGCCATACAGAGTACTGTTCTACCTAAATATTTTACAATTATATTAGCATAAATAGCAAATAATAAATGAGTATAATTATTATCAATATCATTACTGTTAAAATTATTTCTACAGTTTTTCTCCTTTTCCACAACCTCAACTAAGTACTTCTTAGCTACTGCAGCTAGTACTACGTAAAACATAGGCTAGCTATACTAGTGTAATATTTATTTTATTATTTATTCATTTAATTATTACCATTTTTATTCTTTTTATTTATTCATTTAATTATTACTTTTTATTTATTCTTTTCCTTTCCATACTTCCAAAGTATTATTAATATATCATTTTTTTTCACACTCCATGGCATTACTTGTCTATTGATTGCATTAAGCCTTCTCTGATGGCAACATGCACTAATACTGCCTCCATTACTGAGCTTTGATCTTCTTGTCGGTCCACTTCCTCGTTGTTTATTTCTAATAGCTACGGTCACGCTCCCAAGTTACAAAAGGACCCTAATTTTGGTCAGGTAACTTGCAGAAACCTAGCTATTATTGTTTTTTTTCGATTAAATTGAAATGTGTGTGCGGTGGCGCCTGATGATAGAGCACACCATTTCAATATTAATTCCATTTTCCGTCTATTTGTGGTTACATGTGATTAGGCTTAAAAAGCACACCAGTTCTAATTTGGCGCTTTATATCCAATTTATCCACTCCTTCATTGCTACATTAAAAGGCTATATTTAAACACTTATCCGGTATAAGCTCGTTAATTGGCACCATGTGCTATCTACTTTTCTATTTTTTTCACTTTATCAATGGATTATCTTGGGATTTCACTTTACGTAAGTAAGCTATTATATATTATATATATATATATATATATATATATATATACACATAAATTTAATGGGGGGAGGGTAGGTGAATGGCTTTAAATTTTTGTTTAAAATTGGATTAAAATTTTTATTTAAAAAATTGGTGTGAGTTCATCTGATTCGGCTTGGGTATGATATCCATATCAAAACTGATGGGGGAGATTATCCTTGACATCATTTGATATTTCAGGGGATGACGGCTTTTAAAATTATGGAGAAATTGATATTTTGAGTGACCCCTAATTTAAATAATTTATTTTAAATCGGCCCTTCAAAATTTTCATATTGTGATTTGTGTCAGAAATTAAACCGAAACTAGCCTTAAGACTCATTTACACCCTTTCAAAAAAGGAGTCGCGAGTGTAAGTCTCATGCCAGTTCCATATTTAAAATTTTGTTCCCTGTAAAAACGAATCATGTCACACAGCAATAAGTTCTAAAATTTCTTTTAAATTAAAAAAAAATGACAGTGTTTTTTACCAAAACTAATCAGTTATTCATAAAACAAAAGTAGGAAATATGGCTGTTACTCAAATAGCTTTTTGAATGGTTGCACAGTCTGATGGTAAATGCTTTTTAAAAGTTCGCTGCCCAAGGCACCTCTATCATGTAGACTTTCCATAAAATAAAGCACTCATTATAAATACTGAATAATGTACAGAGAAAAACAATTTGGTAATTTGGATAAAAGCAGTCTTAGTCAAATGCAAAACCGTAATTAATATTAATCAAGTAATGAACTATAAAAGACTAATGATTTTATGATTTTATTGCTTTAGGAATAATTTCATTGAACTAATTACAATGTTTAGGTTAAACTTCAGAAGTGGGCGTCCACAAACTTTTCCCCTTAAGACTGCATCTCTGCTTTCCAGCATTATCCTGAAAATGTACACATGTCAACTTTGGCTGAGTGGTCCAAAAATAACTTCTCTTTCCACTGCTATTTTTTCGGACAGTGGCATAACAGTAGGATGGCAGGGCGGGCAAGATATCACAGGCTCCCGTCTGGACCCCCCCAACATAAGACTCTGTTGCAAGCTCATTACATTTACTGAAAAAAAATATTATTACAAATTTTAATTGTATTCAATCCATTTACGTTACCGACTGAAGTACATAAATTAAACAACATACAAAAAATATTTATCAAATTTAAAGGTATCAGTGAACAATAATAGCTCTGTTTTGTGACTTGTAGTAATAAAGGGGACCCACGCAATGAACTACGGGCCACAACAGTGTAGTTACGCCACTGTTTACAGACATCAGCGGATCCAGAGGGGCGGAGCCCCCCCCCCCCACTGTTATCACATGGATCTGAACTGTTTACAGATATGCTTTTTTCATGAAGATTTCGAGGATACCTATTGCAAACTGATAAATTAAGTCTTATATTTCTATATTTTGATTTTTATTTAGTGTTCTTATTTCTACTAAGATCACGGCCTACCTTTAAAAGACAATTCATGGTCAAAAATCAGATTTTCTTTTTTTTTTTCTTCTTTAACAGGAACATAGTTAGAAAACAATTAGGAGCATGGAGTTTTTTTAGCTTTTTTTTTTTTACAGCAGCTATATATATATTCTTTCTAAACTCATTACTATTATCTATTGCATGCGACCCTCGTTTTTGTTTTATATTTTACAGGTTTTTTCATAGATATTAAAAAATTCATACTTGCAAACTTTTACAACCATTTGTATGAATTTAGGAATTTGTATGTAGTTATAATCAATTTGCAACTAGGAAAAGTTAGTTTAAACTTTTTTGTCTGTTTAAATTTTTTTTTTCTTTATTAAGAAATGTTGAAATTATTATTTTCTAGGTTTTAGATATCGGTGTGTAAAGTAGAAATTTGAATTTTTAACAGAGAAATTCTAGGTGTGAGGTTTTACATTTATGGCAAACCTTTGTACTAAAAAATCACTCTTTTATTTATTTATTCACTTTTTTTTGGAGGGGGCAATTATTTTTTCCGAAACTAGTCAAGCCTTCCAAATCTTTGATAAAGATTTGAAAGGATTTGAAATGTTTGGAAAATTTGATCTCAAACACATAAATCTTACGCTAAAATTTAATAAAATGAGTTATTTTATATTGCTTTAATTTTCTCTTTGATCTGTCCTGATTTAGGAAAAGTAATTTATTTGAGACATTTTTTGTAATCGTTTTATTTCTTGGATTAAGATTAATTTTACAACTAGCATAGAATATTATTAAACATGCAATAGTGCAATCAGCATTCAATTTTTGTACTTCATGATTTTTGCGAGAAAAAAAAATAATAACTTCTTTTACTGTAGCGATCTTTTGATGCTGAATTTGCTCTGATTCATCACAATATGTGTGTTGCCAATCGTATTTATGAAAAAATTTGGAGTTTTAGCTTATCAATTTTGTGGCAATGAGGATTTTTTTAAAATTTTGTTTTGTTTGTTGTTAAAAATAAATTTTACTTACTAAAAGTCTTCTGCTCAGAGTAAAATTATAATTTAATTATACCCAGCTAATTCAAAAACATGACAAACTACAATTTCTAGAGATAGTCTGACAACCTAGACAAGGTAAGTTCTCTAAAAATACTGGTAGAACTTTTTGAGGGGTTCTAACGCATATTCAAGAAATATCTAGAGAAAACCACCCAAAACTCTAGACCGTTAGATCGATAGCCATGCAAGAAGAAAGAATCTCGAATCTGCACACTTCAAATATTTCCCAATGTTCAGCGTTTTATAAATTCGACCATTGGTCGGCATGTTTTAATAGAAAATAGGACTATAAATGCTGTACACTCACTTCCATATATATTCACTGCTTTTTCTTTTTAGTTCTTTCTACTGGGTTCAAATTTTTGTCTATGGGCTCATCATGGTGTTACTCTTTTTAACGAGAACTGCACTCTCATTGTAAAAACTGCCCTCAGATGTAGATTTAAATGGCATTAAATCATGTAAAGTACCGGTATCAACTATTTCTAAAAATGAATTTTTAGGTGAAGCATCGGTTTTGGTTATCAGTGAAAATGTAGTATCAGTCGATCCCTATTATTTTCCTGTGTCGGGAGAAACTTTTTTAGATAGAGCTTCTAAAAAAGTATGTAAGGAGGGATGTAACTTTAGCCACCTTCCTTTAAACACGCAATCAACTGTATTAAAAAACTTGTTTGTCAGAACAAAGCATAAAAAAACAATTTATGTACTTAATTCAACCCGTAATATTGTGATTAATTATCAAAGACCATAGGAAAGAATTTTTTTTAATTCAATGTCTATATGAACATAAACCACATCATAATTGATATGCAATGTGTAATACATTAATACTAAACATATGCATTAAATTAGATATGTGTAATACATTAATACTGAAGATAGTGTACAATAAAGATATATGATTTGTTCCACTTTCAAGATGAGTGTTTTATTTTTTTTTACAAGTCAGTTATTGTTTTCATTATACTAGTACCTGGGAAAAAAAAACAATAATTTTAAATTATTATATTTATTCAAATTTACATTGGTAGCGTTAAACCAGTAAGTTGTTTATTAATGTTTTAGTTATACATCTTTCCATTTATGTCATTTTAGATAGGCCCCTTGAAAGATGTGTAAAAGCAGGGTGGCGACAGATCATGGAAATCAAGGTACTTTATCCATCTGGAAAAATCATCGAAATATCAGAGAATTTTGTAAAAATATCCCAAAATCAGGGAACTTTCGTTTTTGCCTAGCGAACGAGATCCATTTTTAGCTGTTGATCAACTTCTAACTCTCAATTCTATGTCGTTCTGAATCATACAATATTCAAGTGATGTAGACACTATGTTTCCAAAACCATAGGTATTCAGACTTGTACTAAAACACTGTTCATATGAAAAACCAGACATATGAATCTATAGACATAGACATAACTTACTAAGGGCAAGAAGGAGCAATTGTCCTCCTAAAATTCGAGAAAATTCAGATATAACCTATTTGTAAATGGTATTTAGTTAAAAACATTTAAAAGCCATTAAAATATTAAAAATATAACACTACAAGTGTTTAGTTAGCGCTTTCGACTGCACAGCCCGCAGTCATCTTCAGAACTGACGAGAGTCTTCTTCGCTCCCGCACATCATGCCAAGCTCCATCGATCTGCGCATGTGTCATGTCGTTGGTGGCGCCCTCTTGCATAAGGATTTCTATTGCTTAACTAATTGCTAACTATTGCTATTGTAAATGGTATTTTCTACAATAGGAAACACCCCTCCCCCCCAATGTTACTTGCCAGCTTACACATGTGAATCAATCAGATATATGAATGCAAATATGAAACACTCTCTTTGCTTCAAAACTTCTGCATCTGGGCAATCCAGTAATAAATCATATTGAAAAGTAACAATTCATTACCCCTGGTTGATCTGTGATTGCCCTTTACACCAAGAGGGTGGAATTTTGTAGTCATTGTGATCCCTGTCCCCTTATTCCACTCTGGAACTTTCTACAGTCACAGTAATTTGGATCGTTATCGGGTATAAGACGATCAGGGAAAAATCAGGGAACTTTGTTTCTTAATTTCTGTAGCCACCTTGAAAAGGTGCTTTACTGTATAATATTATTTTGATCACAATTTTGTTCGCAAACTTTACGGGTCACTCTCAGAACTTCGGTGATCTATATAAATACAGTTTTAATTATATAAAAGTGGAGTAACTGCAGAATTTAGTAAATCAGACTATTGACAAGATTTGGTATTCTAAATATTCATATTATATATCTTCTGTTTTTTTTTTTTTTAATTCTACACATTTTAATGAATGAAGAAAAAATATTAAAACATAAGTTAACAGCTAGGTTATTCATAAAACAAACTGTCATCAATTTAAGCTTATTTTCAGTTTTTAAAAACTTAAAAAAAAAAAAAAAAAAAAAAAAAAAAAAAAAATCGAAATAATTCTGGAAGGTTTTTTAATATATAATTTGTTTGAGTACTTCTGGCAACAGGATGTTAATTATTTTTATTATTTTAAGCTGATTAAAAACATTTGATAGTTAAAATAAAATGTTTAATGCTTTTTTCATTTTCAAAAGATTAAAGCAAGGTTTAAGAAAGAAAATTTAGTGTTTTTAAAGATAAAAATGTTATAAAAAATTAAAAATGAAGCTTTATGGAAAATAAATTATTTAAAATATGTTAAACTTTATTCCGTACCTTTGGACAATTCTGAGAGTTAAAAAAAATATTTATTTTATACCTGCTAAAAAACTTACATGTAGTAATTATTTTGATTTTTTTTTAAAGAATAGTGCTTTTTAAAAATCTTATATTCACAGGGTGTCGACAGATCATGGAAATCAGGGAAATCATGAAAAATCAGGGTACTTTTTCGATCTGGAAAAATCATGGAAATATCAGGGAATTTTGCAAAAATATTTAAAAATCAGGGAACTTTTGTTTCTGCCTAGTGAACTAGATCATTTTTAATTGCCAATCTGATGCGCGGCTCCGTTCTGGATCACATGACGCTCAACTGATGCACAGATACAGACATTTTACAAATCCGAAACCAGAATACAGATTATACGAGGACATAGAAATATGAATCCGAGACTAAGTGATGTAGGCACTATCACTATACGAATCCGAAAAAGTGCATGTATTCGGACTCGTTCTAAGATGCGGATCATACAAGAAATCGGATATGCGAATCATATCGGCACGTGAATTGCTTCCTGAATAAAGTCATAGGTTAAATGAATGGTAAAAGATGATTTAGTCTATTACTTACTGCGCCCTTGTGTTTTTTAAAGTGATGGGACATTTGAGTGATGCCTGCTAAGCTCCCCCGCAAGACGATTTTTTTATAGATAGTGCTCATTTTTAAGCCTTTTTACATATATATATATTTTTAAATTTGAAACGATACATTGATTGAAATAAAATAAGTTGACTAGGTTGCCAGTTTATTTTGATCAGTCATCCTTACGCTTAAAATTGAACACTACCTTTATAAAACGAGGAAACTTTCTGCTACATATTGTCTTTTAGGGTTAGACTAAATCTTATGTTTGGATTTATGAAACTGAACTACAATTTTATTAATATTAAGCATTTTTGTGGTTTTCTATTATTTATTTCCCTATATGAAGCATTCACCTGTTGGTGCATGATACACAATGGCGATTTATATGAAAGATTATGGTATGTATGTACATAATTAGTTCTGGAAATTTGATAAAGATTGTCAGGGAAAAATCGGGGAACTTTTTTTCTCAATTTCTGTAGCCACCCTGATTCACTTTTCATGAATGAGCAAACATTAAATTAGAAGTGAAAGCGGAAGAACAAATATATTTCAGTGATTTGATATGGTGTTGTACATTCCAACCATTGGATGTAATACAAAATTTGTATGACTATGTCATTTATTCTAGCAATCTTATGTGTTCTGAATTAAATTTCCCCAGTTTCTATAGTTATCAATTGATGGATGAGTTAAATTGTTTGATGCAATTCCAAAAAATGTCTAACAGTAATAAAGGTATATATTCAGTAACTTTATAAATCTATACTTGGTAATCATTCAATAATTATTACGAACAAAAGAATTTAAATAAAATTGGGATTTATATTATTAAATTTTATACATCCTGCACTTCAGAAATTTTATTATTTTTATTACATGCTAAACACATCTATGCTAATCCACTCACACTGACAGTCCTTTTCTGTTTAAAAGTTCGTACCAATATAGGTGAAATATCGTATATGAATGTGATCCAGCAATTGTCGTCCAGTAGTGATAGTGTGATAAAATTGAGGAACAAAAATTAACAGTCCCTCTGCCTTCCCCTACTGACTAACAAATCATGTCTGGCTAAAAATTTCTGAAACCTTCTTCAATAAATGTACTATTCTTATAAATAATAAACATCTACATCACGTAATTTTGAAGGGGAAAAAAGCAGAAAATTCAAAATTACTTATATTAAAGCTTCTTTTTTTAAATCAAAAACTTCTAGTTATGTACAGATTTAGTTCACATATTTATGTCATGTTAAGAACAAAATATTATCAACAAATCATTTTTCCTATTTCGCTTACACTTACTTCTACAGGATATTTTCTCCAAAAGATGGAGGGGGGAGGGGAAACTAAAGACAAATTGGAAAAAATCTAACTATGCATTATAAGTCAGAACACGTATTACAACTCTACATGTTAAAGTTTCAGGGATCAGATAGTTTCAAACCAGTTTCTACATATGTTATCTACCTGTACATTCTCGTAGAACCCCAAAGTGCCCTTTTTGAAATTTCCCCCACGGCGGCCCCTTTTTTTCTAGAGTCAACACTGAGTGTTCCCAAATCTTCAATTTTATGCTCCAAAATTATGTTAATTCTAATCCCAAATCTTAGTTTCCCTCTTGGAAACTATATTTTTTGTGCTCCCAAATGAAAATTTTTCTGCTCCCGAGGTGCTCCCAAATCGAATGTTGGAATTAACATCCCTGTGATATGTTACTGGCAGCTTTCCAAATAATGTCTCTAATCCAGAGCTTTTGTTTTGACCTTTATTCTGCCCAATTTAGTTCTGTTTACATGAGAGCAATTCCCTTTATAATTGCAACAGCCAATACAGTGGTGCCATCTTCTGGCTTCTGTCACTACCTTATTACTTTGCTTATCAAATAACTGGAGGGGTGATTTGTTTATCTTGATTCCTTTTCTGTGAGTGCTCTTTTATTATGAAATAGGGTAAATTGACTTGTTATGATTGCATATTTAACAATATGACAAATCGTAAAACAGAATCAAACTTAATTTTATTCATGTGGATTACAAAGTTAGAATTATAACTGGTAGTTTTTGTTTGAATGATATGGAAATTGACTAATAAAAGGAAATATAGAAAGTTCAGATATGTCCCATGAAAATACCTTTTTGACATTGAAAATTTTCATATTGGAAAAGCATATTTGAAAATTTTCCTCCCACATCTCACTGTATAAAAATTAAATTTCATATTCTAATATATACAGCCCTTAGTAAAATAATTACCATATCTGAAAGCTATTCTTAATTTGAGGAACTTTTCTAACAAAGTATGTTTTGATCACTTATGGTTTAAAAGATATTGCTTTAACATCTATTTTGAATCACCTGATGTATATAGGTGGAAAATGAATTTTCATCACACACACACACAAAGGAGAACATACATAGAAAAAAAGAATTTTTTTGTATGAAAAGTTTGGTAAGCTTTATTGTGCATGAATTCGACAACCATCATATCATGCATATCAATTTAGAGGGAAATATAGTTATGCTTTTTAAAAATAACTGGTCTTCTAATCAAAATAAGTGTGATAAATGATAAATTTTGGCTTGCACATATGGCAAAATTGACCTTCCTAATTATACAGTGATACTTGTTGGTTTTTATTTACACTATGTATTTATTTTTTCAGGTAAGAGGGAAAGAATTTCAAATAACAAAGATTCCTTTAGAAACAGTACGTCAATTTTATATCAAAGACATTGATTTAGAAGAGACTAGTCTAAACCTTCATTCACCTGACAGCCAAGAAAAGGTTATGGAATATTGTAATGAAATAGTTGATCAGTTTCTTGAAAAAGCTGAAGAAGAACATACTGGTTATATATTTTTCTTATTTAAAAAAGAAAATATTTGTTTAGATTTAGTAAAATTATTTTGTATGCAAATGCTTTGTAATTATAACTAATCGGAATCTAATCTAAACTTATTTTATTATTTTTTGTGGTACTGGAAATAAAGCTACATAAATGACTGAAACTTTTTAAAAATTGATAGAAATAAAAATATTAATATTGTATTTGTGCTAAATCAAAATACAGTAGTTCCTCACCCTTAAGATGAAACTATACTTAGAATGACAGTACACAGAATATTCATTAAATGAATTAGTTATAATTTAATGCCACAATAGTTGCATTGTAATGCTTTCAGTATTTAAACGGTGCATTCGGTGAATTTAAAAATATATAAACATAATTTGTAATTTAATTTCGTTATTTTGAATAGTTTAGGGGGGGGGGTATAAATCTAGAAATTTCACATAAATTTTTCCAAAGAGAAGCGCGTCCTTAAGAATGTTATGTTTTGAAATATTAACATATTTTTTTACTTTCATTGTTAGGAAAAGGTAACAATACAGGTTTAAAAAAAAAATTCTGGGAAAAAAAAATCTCTTATAGGATTGATTGCATTTGATTGTGCAGGTGTTATTAAAATCAGTGAAAAAGCTCAGTATGTAATTTTAAAACCTTTTCCATCATGTTATTTAATATTTAAAAAAAAATCTTTTGAAAGTTATATTTTTTCTTAGTTCTCATTAATAGAAAAGTGTTGGATAGGTTCTAGCTTAAAAAAAGAAAACAGAGAAAAGCATAATTATAAAAAACAGTCATTTTTCTAGCGGTTTGGCCAGCAGATGAGCACTTTAAAAATAAAGCAATGGAATCTATACGAGGCAGAAGAAGACGACAAGATCTTGGGTGCATGCATACTCGCGGGAGTCGATACAGGCTCGACTGCCTGCCACTTCAGAATGGCTGCTATATTCATAAAAGTGGTGTTAGGTATAGTAAAGTAGTAATGTGTTATTAAATGAATGAAACTGTCTATGGCATCATCTGGTGGAAAACTGCAAAGTTAGCAATTCTGTCTTGAAAACGGAACGATACAGCAAAAATGAGTGATTTACAAATGTGCAAAGCATCATCAATTTAGTACAAAATAACACTTTGTGGACATTATTCTGAAGAATAGAATGGTTATACATTTGTTTTTTTGTGATTTCCTGATTTTCTATGCTGTGACATCATGAAACTTAAACAGAAGGAGAAATCCTTTTGATTGAGAATCATGAGTGATACCACTATGTCACGTTGCGATGTTGTGTTTTGCCCAAAAGATAATAATTTCTCTTTCCGTTCAAGTTTTGTGATGTCACAGTGTAGGAAACACAAGAAAACAAATACACATTTTAATCATTTTATTCTTTGCATTGATGTTTACAAGGTGTCATTTTGTACTAAATCGATGACACTTTGCACATTTGTAAATCTTTTTTCCCTATCTTGTTCTGTTTTCAAGATAGGAATGCTAACCCTGCAGTTTTCCACCAGGTGGCACTGTAGGCAGTTTCATTCAGTAGCGCTAGACTACTTTACTGTGCTTAGACACAGGGTCCAAATGAATATAGCAGCAGCCATTCCGAAGTTGTTTAGGTGCCAAGGTATTTTAGTAGACATACTATATACAATATAGACTAAACACTAAAATCAATACATTCATGAAAAAATTAAATATATAATTTAAAAATGTTTACTTTTTACTATTGTTCCTTAATTTCATTTAAAACTTCTTTTTTCCTAGGTAATCCCAAGCAACCAAAGCAGCCTTTAATACGATTACGTATATTTTACCCTCATACTTTTGATCCATTCAGCGTTCATCGATTTGGACACAGCTTTGTATCTAAAGTAGCAAACAATAAAGATATATTATTATTTTCACGTAAAAAATTTGAACGGCTTAAGGAAACAGGAATTGATAATGAAATGCTCTCAACAATTATGAAACAAGATGGGGTTGAAAGAAAAAGAGTTGAAGATTTAGTCAAAAAGTACTTTGAACAAACAGATGAAGATAAACGTTTACTGGTTTTATCAGAAGTTGGTGTAAGTAGTGCTGTGCAAGAATATGTTGATAAAGAAGTAAAAGAGGCCATAAGTGTACTTGTAAATCATCAAATGAAAAAAACTCAGTCTCATCTGAAAGAAACTATAAGAAGTCCAGATGATATTTACAATGTGCTAGTCAAGTTTAGAGAGGAGAGGAAAAAAAATTCAGAAAATGAAACACGAGAATTCCAGGTAGTCATGAGTAAAACCCACATCACAAGGGAAACTACAAATGAAAGTGACAATGATTTATTTGAAGATGAAATCGAACAACAACCTGCATCAAAAAGGGGACGTGGCAGGGGAAGAGGAAGTCGAGGAGCCACTAGAGGAGGTAGGGGGTCATCTGCTGCTAAAGATACTTCTACATCCAGGCGGAATACATCTCGTACAACAAAGAATGATATAGAAGAAAACGGAACTAAACGCAGAAGAGCAAATGCACCCAGGAATGCCTCTAGGCAGTCTAATCTGAGCAGCTATTTCCAGACTAGTAATGCACGTGATGATGATGATGATGATATTGAGGAGTCAGATAATGATCTACAGACAAAACGGCGTAAAACTGCCTCCACTAATAACACAAGCAGAAGTAGAAGAGGAATCGTATTTGATCTCTCTGATTAGTTTGGAAAATTAAATGTAAATATATATGAAATACATTTAGTTCTAAATAATGAATAAATCAAATTTTATTGAATGTGTGATTTTAAGGACAATTTTCTTACATACATAACTCATATTCTTTATTACTTCCTTGTATAACGTACAAGGAAGTAATTTGATCGCAAAAAATTTCGGTATCCAGATTTTAATGAAAAATTGATTTTGACTACCTCAAAATTTACTAGTAAGAGTTTTTGCAAGACATCTCATCGTATGCATGCATGTGTGTTCATATAAATGCATGTACAATCTATTTTGACCGACCACATGTCTATTTTGATCAGTTTTTCCCTGATGTCTGTATGTACATATGTATATGTAACTAGCATATCTCAAAAACTATTAGTTGTAGAATGTTGAAAATTTATACATAGGATTGTTGTAGCATCTAGTTGTGTGCTTCCCTTTTTAGTTTGATCGACTGGATATTTTATTTACAGGGCCATTCAAAAGATTTTCCATACATTTTGCTCTATGGGCAGAAATTCATTAAAGCGTATTTTAGAGATATTAAGTTATTTTGAATGAATCAAATATGTGATATACAGTGGCCGCCGCTTAATTGGATTAGCCCCTTTATCGAATCAAATCACGGAGAATTAAACGGAATTGCTCTTTTCAAAGCCGCCACTTTTTTGAATCAGCCGTTTTATTGGATCAAAAATCGATGGCACGAATGTGATCCAATTAAGCGGCAACCACTGTATATTGTTAAATATTACAAAATAAGTATCTCCATCAAAAATAGTGTCTTTATAGTTCTACAGGAACACTAAAAAAAATTCCAACACATTACGATCAATGGTAGTTTTGGAGACATTCATTCATTTCAAGTACATTACTATCCTACCATATGCCATATTGGCCCGAATATAAAGCTGTTTTTTTTTTTTTTGACTGATCATTGCCCTTAAAAAACTCTTGCTGAATTCAAGTACTAAATATAGGATTTTTCTAATTATCTTATGAAAAATTTCGTGGTCGCATTGTATTCAGGCCAATATGGTAGTTAGATGATGTTCATGTGCCTCCCTCAAAAATAGCGCCAAAAGTCACCGAGCTAGGTGAATTTTAGTGTACCTATGTATGTAACCAGCATATCTCAAGAACTATTAGTCGTAGATTCTTGAAATTATGTATATAAGATTGTTGTAACATCTAGTTGTGCACCTCTATTTTTGGTTCCAATCTTTGGAGAGTATTTACAGGACCTCCCAAAGGAATTTAAATACATTAATGTCTATGGACATCTTCAATATACTATGTCTGTAGTCAGTCATTGTTTGGTTCATGCCCAAAATCTTGCCATATGTCGTCGACCTTGGCAAGTTTTGCCCAAATAAAGCCAAAAATAATTACATATTTCGCATTAACTCTAAAACTTTTAACCGTAGAATGTTGAAAATTCATATTTGGAACTAATGTAACATCTAACTGTGCATCTCTCTCTTGATTGCAATCAACTGAATAATTTATTTACCGGGTCACCCAAAAGTAAGAGAGGGTATCCATAGACCTTAAATACGTTAAGGTCTATGGATACCTTCAATTCATTAAAAGGGTGTGATGAATTACTGTTTCGGCTATGACCAAAGTCTTGCTAACTATCCAGCTTCTCGGCTTTTGACGAAATATTGCCGGATGAAATGTCATAAACAAATCTTTCAAATTGAACCCAGCATGGGGATATCTCGGATATTTTGCTAGAAATTGCTAATCCTTAGTATTATTGCTGTATTTTATCTCAAAAAAATTCTATTCTTCTATTAAAAAAAAATATTCTATTAAAAATCTATTAAAAAAAAAATAAATTAAGATGAAGTCAGGGCTGGGGAGTAGTGCACCACAAGTAGCAAAACTACAGTAGTATCTACTTTTTTTTTTTTTGTAGTTTGTAGTGTAGCATGCTACTTTAAAAAAAAAAAAAAAAAGTAATGTAATACGTAGTGTGCTAAAAAAAATCAGTAGTTTGTAGCACATTTTAGTAACTGCTTTTTAAAGTTACAGAATTTGCACTAGACCGCGGGATTGCACAATTCCTTCAATACCACACTAAATCCCACTCAAAATAATGATACTCTTGGCCTTTGTCCGCATGCTGAGTTGTTCGATTTTGATGCAGAAGCTAAAATATTTAATGAGGTAAAGAATTAAAGATATTCAATTATATTGTTATTAAATTCATTTGTGTATTATATTGATAATTTTTATAGTTATAATCTTAGTTGCACTGTATTTTTGTAATGATATTAATTTTGCTTGTAAAATGTGAAAAAAAAATGATTTTTGAAAATAAACAAAATTCTCAGATATTAAAAAAAAAAAAAAAAAAACACTTAATTTTGAAGTGGGTGAATCTCACCCAATTTTTTCTCCAAGTGTGAACCCTGAGTTACTTTTGCCACGTCATCGCTTCCAACAGTTGATTACTTGATGCGATTGCTCTTTCTTTTGACTTCAAGCATAGTAGTCCAGTCAAATTAGGAAAAATGGGGGGGGGGAAATTTATATAGATTTGAAACTTGGGGGAAAACACTAATTGGGTATGCAGTTGTATGAAACAAAAAAGTTTCCCCCTCTCGGGGTGCCGCGTCCCCCCCTTTTGGCCTCCCCCAAAAGTTCAATTTTATCTCAAAAATCGTTCGTCTTAGCAAAAAAATGAAAGCTGATAAAATTTCCTACAAGATTGTAATGGGATATTTTTTTCTATATGCAATAGCTTTTGAGATATGTTTTAGACAAAATCGCAAATTTTTGGAAAACGCTTCTTTTTATCCCGATTTTTAACAAATTTTGTCTTTATAGCTCTACAACCCTCGGTTTTACAGCAATTTTTTTTGAAACAAAGTTTTAGAGTATTCAATTACCTTTAAAGTGAGTTATTATTTGTAACTTTAAATGATCAAAATTTATTGCAATTTGAAATTTTCAATAAATTTAGCAAATTCGAATGAAAACTACGTTGCGCGTTAAAGTACGAAAAATCTAGCAGGGATGTGCCAGCTGCTCCAATTGCTCCAAATTGTGCCAAATCAATCCTGATGTGCCAATCTGCTACAAAAAGTTGGTTTTTGGACATTTTTGCTCCAAATTCACCAAAACTGCTACATTTTTAATTTTTCCATATATATTTAAACGTTTGTAAATCTCCCGAATTTTTACAAAAAGTCATCACACATTCTAATTTCAATCTTTCTCTATTAATCTTAAAAATGAATATTTTTTCTTTGGCATCCCTTTGTTGAAACCTCCAATGCCTTAAGAGTAAAAATTGACCTCTGTTGTAAATTTAATTTTTTATTAGCTGGTGATGGTAGTTAATATAGTTTAGTAAATATTGTATTTTTGATTTAAAATAGATATTTTGTATAGCAATGTATAAAATAACTGAATTTTTTATTTATTTCATAAGCTTCTGACTACCCCCCCCAGAAAAAACAAAACAAAACTGGTTTTTGTTATAAGCTAAGAGTTTTTAAAAACCTCCTTAATTTTCATTTTTTTGATTGGCATTCTTTAATGACTTTTCTCTTTCTCTTCAAAAATAAATTTTGTATTTCAAAATTGACATTCTTGTGCTCCAAAAAGTGACTTTTTCTTGCTCCAAATATGTCTTTTTTCTTGCTCCACAAATTGCTCCAAAATTTAATTTCAGCTGGCACATCCCTGATCTAGAAAAAAAATTATAAAGTTTCGAAACTTGGGGAAAACATTGATTGGGGATGTAGTTGTATGAAACAGAAAAGTCCCCCCCTCTCAGGGTGCTGCGTGCCCCCTTTAGCCCCCCTAATAAAAGGTCCTTTTTTTTGTATTTTCACTTTTATCTCAAAAAACGTACATCTTAGCAAAAAAATGTCAATTACAAAATGAAATCTTATGAAATTTCCTCCAAGATAGTTATGGGTTATTTTTCTTTTGATGCGTTCGCCAGAAGTCATACTACCAACCTGTTTCGCACCTTTGGAAGCAATAACCTTTTCCGGAACATGAACTGTACATATCTCGGTTTCATCTACGTTATATATATTTTACGGAGTAAACTTATATTTTTCTAACACTTCTTGAAGTTTAAAAAAAAAAAAAACTGGAAACAGTTTGTTTGTTAAAACTTGTTGGCTGAGCTTTCCGAGAGAGTTTTCATAAAATCATAATACCACTGTTCATCAGCTTGACCACTTTTATCCCAAGCAGCAGGATATCTTTTTTTATTGGCTTTAGCATATTCGAAGGCAAGTTTTTTTACCCCAGCTTTTGATAAACCCTAACGCATATTGCTTGCGGTAATCAGATATTCCACAAGTTTTCTTTCTTCAGAGAAAACTGTCCAAACAGCACATCTATTTGTATAAACATACTTTAATTCAGTGTTGTCGGTTTTGTTAGTCATGCAAACTTTAATGTTCTTTTGAAGTGTTGATCTAGAAGCTCCAAACTGGCGCACTGCAGCACTACCGAAATTCCATCCTTCAGAACAGCTTTTGTAGCTGAAGTCACATTTATTGCCAATGGTTTAGATCTTTTTTTTCCCCATCTGGATTTCTAGGCATCTAAAATAAATATAAATGCTTAAAACTTCAATAGTTAATAAATTTATAATGCATATGACTTCTAAATATCCACTGATATATCAATATTTAATCTATTTTTCTTGCCTCTTAATTTAAGTATTATTAGGAACCCTTTTAAACATATAAAAATGCCAGTAATGAGTTTTAATACTCTAAATGCATAATTCATGGCTCAGTGGGATAAATACAGGCTGTCC
The DNA here is from genome assembly GCA_038373885.1 of Cheiracanthium punctorium. Classification (NCBI taxonomy): domain Eukaryota; kingdom Metazoa; phylum Arthropoda; class Arachnida; order Araneae; family Cheiracanthiidae; genus Cheiracanthium; species Cheiracanthium punctorium. The sequence goes on from JAWZYV010013115.1 coordinate 65,223, forward strand.
GAAAAGCTCGGTTTTTGCATACAAGCAAAGTTTCGCCGATTTGGCACTCTTACCCGACCGTATCACTGTTGCCAACTCTGCCGGAGAAAATGTGGCTCAAATCAAAGTTAAAAGTATCCACAAATGGCTAACAATATTTTCAAGCTGAGAAAAAAATAAAATTTTTTTGGTGTTACGTGCTTGTGCTGCTGAAATATGCTTATATGCTGAAATATATATAGAGCATCTGCTAATGCTCTTTGAGACATTTGGACATTCATTTCCGATTTACAAAATAGTTTGGTATTGCCAGTTTGCCAAGATCTTTTTCTCCGGCAAAGTTGTCAACAGTGATACGGTCGGGTAACAGCGCCAAATCGGCGGAGGAGTGAAACTTTGCTCGTACGCAAAATCCCATAGGAGAAACTGGTTTTCGGACAGCCTGTACTTATCCCAGTGAGCCATGGCATAATTAAAATGATGCATAGGCCTAATTAAAAAATGGAATGAATCTTAAATATTATATTCAAGCTATAAAATCCAATTTATCTTCTCCATCCCCATTTTTATAAAAAGTTAACAACACAAACAATAATATTTGTACCTAGGGCTATGGCCCTAGGTACAAGATGTTGTTCTTTTTGGCAAAATGGCTTCCACAGCCAAAAATCTTAAAAAACCAAACTTTAATTGTATTTCATTTTTCCCTTTATTGATTACAAAAAATTATCTGCTGTACATTAAAACATAAGTTTTTACTTACTTTCAGAAAATAAGACTTCAGTTGATGTGAAAAAATTTAGTTTTGATCATCAAATCAAGACCTTTTTTATTTAAGTATAGCTTCTTCTTCCTTTCATTAAAAATGGCTGCTATGATTTGAAACAATGTTGCCGCTCACTCCAATGAGTAAAAATGCTGTAAAATAAAAATTACTTAAATAAAGCATGGTGGCCTAGGTACATGATGGCCCTAGGTACAAGAGTTTCCCTTAATGATACTATTTTTGCCTCCCGACATGGGTGGACACCATGCATTTCAAAAGTACTTGTACTTAACTATATTTTTTGAAAAGTAGTTGTAGTTCGCTAAAAAAAGTAGTTTTTCCCTCCACTGGATGAAGTGCACTGAAAATATTTATGATTTAATAGATGTACAAGGAAGTCGTGGTGTCCATAACAGATTTTTTTACAGTATTCAAATAAGAAAATAAAATTTCATTTAGGCAAGTATACAGGGTGTCCCCAAAATAATGATCTAGGCTTTTATTCCTTAAATACTAACTATAGGCTTGTTCAGTAAGTTACAAAGTTACACACACACACACACAAAAAAAAAAAAAAAAACAGTAAATAATTTTATGCTATTGATTAAAAATTTCAGGAAATTCAATAAAATTTAAATTTTTATGTGAGTCCCATACAAAAGAAATTCCCAGATTAGTAAGATGTTGTTACATATATTAATTAGTTAAAAATTTCTGTATCATAAAAATGCTCTGTATGTTTAAACAAAGTTTGTAAGTAGCTGTACAATACAGTAACTCCTCATTATATCGCACCTTGATATATCACACATTTAGATATACAGTGAAACTTCTATGAGCGACTCCCTCTTTCAATGACCAATTTTTTGAGGCACTGACTTTTTAAACTATATATTTAATATTAAAAGATCCTCTAGAAGAGACCATACAACCCTAGCGATAGGACCCGGTTCCCTGTCAAAATTTTCTAGCATTTTTACAGAAGTAAAAGTAGACAAAACCATATTCCAAACCAATCACTCTTCTGTAAATCGACAAGAGGTATAAGTATATGTACACATCCTCTACAAATCTTGTAGGTTAGATAAGAGATATGTATAGGAAATGAGTAATTTTACTGTTGGAGCATCGTATTGATGTGATCGAGTTACACAAATAAGGAGATTAGGAGTGGAAGTTAGTGGTTATTTTTGGTTGTGGGAACCCCTACCCCCCCCCCACACACACACAAAAGAAAAAAGATTTTATTATGGCGAATTCATGATGAATATCTATGTATATATAAATACGCTAAGCAAAACCTTTGTGTCCCTTTTGCAGCGCACTGCTCGAACGGATGACCGTGAAATTCGGCACAGTTAAAGTTCGTATGGAGTTGTTTGTGCGAATGTTAAAATTTTTGTGTAGTATGCTAATGCACCGTAAAAAATTAGAGAAGTAATTTGGCACGCATATTTCCCGCCAAGTTGGGCGATCGTTCCATTGTTGTATCAATTTTGAAATAACAACACTTAGTTTCAGCAGTACTACAGGGTTATAGTATTACAACAAAATTTGCAAAAAGTGGAATTATTACCCAGTTTGGTGATACGCCAATGACTAAAATATGCTTTAGTAATGTGCTTGGTGACTTTTTTTAGATGGCGACAAGTGCATGAAGTGTTGTAAATTTCTATGTTTTAAAGCTGTAGAAAAACCTTGTAGGAGAGAATAATATTTAACTATTCGTTCGTCCAAGGGAAAAATGAACCGAGCAGGGCAGGTCGCTATCCAAGAGACGCTACTCAGAAATGCATCAATTCGACAATTTCTTCATAATCTCCCGCCAGGCAGTATGCCAAAGCAAATTTTCTCCAAAAAAATTATTGAAGAAATACCTCAGCAATTAAGAGGGAATAAAAATAATATTATTAATGAAGTGTATTGAAGTATTTCCGAAAACATACTCTCTGATAACATATAATAGTCAGTAAAAATGATGATTGAACTTTTATTAATGTTGGTTTAATCGAATATCTGATGAATAGAGAACATTTCACTGTAGCTACGATTAAATAATTTTCCATGATGACAATGAAATCAGCAACTATCCAGTAGAGTTTTTAAATTCTTTGACTGTGAGTGTTTTTTTCAGTTAGCTGGGAGCAAAGTGAAAAGCTGCCAAATAATTGTGATCTGCAAAAAATGCTTATAAACCTAAAGTGATTTCCAGTACATAGTTGTTTATCCCTTTCCATATTTTGGAAGTTTAATTTAATTTCATATTTTTATTCAATTCCACACGTTTCCAGAAATTCCCCATTATGTAACCAATAAGCACACAAATTTCTTTTTAGTATATTGATATTTTTGTATATATTGAATTCTGTATCTAAATACTACTTTGTATACAGATTAACATTTCCACCTTTATGGGCAGGAAAAGGCAATGTTTCAGTAGTAGTCTTTAGACGTTTCCCACAAAAAACAGTTGGCGGGATTTGCACCTGGCTAACTGAAAAATACCATAGTTTGTCACCACATAAGTTAGTAAATTGCATCGTTATACTAATAAGGAACTTAAATACAAAGGAAGCATTAGTCAATGGAACAGGAATGCGCATCAAGTTTATACATCCTAATGCTATTGATTGCAAAGTTTGAACTAGAACCACAGGCAGTAAAATAATTTTAATTCCACTTATAAAATATTCTGGTACTATTTTACCATATCTTTTCAAAAAACTTAATTTCAAAATATACCTGCATCAGTGGTACGCCTCAGCAAGTAGAATTGAATCATTCGACTTTTTAAGATTTTATAACTCCAAACATAATAGGCCTTTAGCTGAGGACAGGTCCAGGCTCAATTTTTGGTGGGGGCCCACTAGACATTTTAGATTAGCTTAAATTGTTCAAAATGCAAACTGAATGTGTGAAATCCAAGGTCGGTAGAGGGAGATGACCCTATGACCCACTCGCTGGAGCTGCCTTTGCATTTAGTAAAATATAATCGAGTTTTTACGAAAACACCGTCTTCACAGAAGAGTGTGGTGGTTGTAAAGGGAAATTGTACAAAAGGGGTCACTAAAAACAGATAGTCTCTTACTCAAGGTGGTCACTTTAGTAGGTTCCAGTGTATGTTGAATGGTAAGACATATTATTTGACAGAAGAACTTTATTCATACTCAAATTAAAAAAATTAATGCTTTATGGTCGAATTTCGACCACTGGCAGAGAACTAGTTATGATAAATGCTCTTTTGTCAGGAGTAAAATACAAAGTAGAGGGAAAAGTACTCTTGAAGACAGAAAATGAATTTGAAATTTCTAAATAGTTTACTAAAATTTACATTTAAAAATATGTTTGTATAATTACTTTTGTATTGTCATGCAGTTTCATAAATAACAAAATAAACGATTTTTTTTCCTTGGCTATCAAATATTTATACTTTGAGTGGTCACCTCCCTTAACAGATTTTCACGGAACGGAGGGTGATTGCTCCCGAGAAATTTCATTGTTTGATGGTTTTTTTTTTCCCAAACTTTCTTCAGCAGAAAATGAAAAGTATCAATACACAGGTGTATTTGTAAATAAAATTTACAAGAGATGGAATTTCTCTGTTTTGTTATTTTTTGTTTAATTTTCCTGTACCTAACTATCAATTTCAATACATTTTATGTGCATACAAGTAAAATTTTTATCATATTTTCACACCACAGGATATATTGCAATTTTTTGTTGTCTTTTCACAAGCATGATATAGTAATAAGGGGGCTTCTGTACCAGGGCTCGAAATAAGTTGTCGCAACCATGGCAAATGCTTTGAGATTAGCACAAGTAGTCATGATGATCACTGAAAGTTTAGCTTCAAGCATTTCAAACTTTGTGACTAGAGTGTTTCTTTCTACTTCAGATGTATTTTAAGGTTACATATGAATTTACAGAGTGTTTGCAATAAAAGTGAAGGTCCCCCCCCCCTCTCCTTTTAATTGCATTATTGATACAATTTTTTTAAAGCAAAATACTCCAACTGCAATTTATCATTAATATAAAAATTTTAAATTTGCTGTCAGATTGTAAAAGCTCACAGCATATTCAGGGTGTCTACCACAAAAAGTAAGCTTGATTTCTTGACCTTTTCTTGACTTTTTCTTGACCTTTTCTTGACCATAACAAATACGAAACTAATATAAAAAATGCATCGTGCCAGGGATGCAGAATATTTTCTATCCGGCGATCTACGATTGGAGGAAATTTTAGCCATCTGGGGAAATTTTGCAGAAAAATATACAACTGATTTTGATTTTAACAATGAATTAAAAAAATCTTCGAGTTTTTCTTTTCCCTGCCCATTTTTAAAGCGATTTTTTTCAACTTTTTCACTGATCAGCCGTTTGCTTCCAGTTAACTTGGACCAATTGCTATTAAAAAAAAAAAGATTTACCCTTGATCGCCGTAAAGATCACCGTAAAAAGATTTGCAATGTAGCTTGTACATTGCAAATCTTTTTACATCTATGGTAACACAGAACTTATGGAAGTCTATAATATATCATAAAACTTTGTGGAAATTGAAGTTATTAGCTATGAAACATGGGGATCAGTGATAATTATAATTGGAATCCATTATTGTTTTTAAAAATGAAAATGTGGAAAATAATCAAAACACTGAATTTAACAGGGAATGAAGGGAGAAAAAAAATTACTCTTAAATCCAACAATTTTAACCTTTTTTTGAGGAGGGAAGGTGGATAACTGATATACTTTTCTCAAGGTTTGAAGATACATACTTGCCAACTTTTGAAATTCCCAAGGTGTAAAACAACACGCAGTTGACATATTGAACTATTGTCAACTCACTATACAACTATTTGGCAGACATCATTTTTGATGATTTCTGCTAAAACATGTAAATGACATTTTAAATGAATTTTATAAATAGCAAACGAACAGTATTTTAAAGTTTTCTTATGAAATAAACACGTGAAAAACTGTTAAGTTTGTCTGTTTGCATAGTTTAAATAGTATAAAATAATAAAATTTACATAACACACTTAATATATATTTCTTAAACAAAAAAGAAAAAAAAGAAGCTACAGCGAACGGTTTTAATCCTCGTCTCAGGTCGGGACTGAGAAGAGTGGACACTTAGCAGATGCCCCCCTCCGCACACACACCATTGATAAGAGGATAAACAAATCAACTTCCTTTCTCCCAGGAAATCACTCGTGAAATCAAAATACAAATTAAGGAAGTTAAGTAAAAATACATAAAATAATTTCTCTGACTGAACTTAGCAGAAAAAATTAGAAACTAAGAATTTGAATGAAATGGAAAAAAACGTAGTTGAGTCGCAAATCGTGACCTAGTGCTTCATTTCTTGACCTTTTCTTGACTTTCGTGACCTTTTCCCCATTTCTTGACTTTTTCGTGACTTTCGTGACCTTTGCATGATGGTAGACACCCTGATATTTTGCTGCCAGCTTCAAAATCCTATTTTGAGCCCTGCACTGTACCAATAATAGCAAAAGTGTTATGTATTTATGCAATTACTGTTTTCTTTCATACTTGGTGCATAGCCTCTGCAATGCAATCTTCTGATGTGATTTTTACACTTTGAGAGCTATCGAACAATGATTCAAGTCAACATATACAGGGTGTCTACCAAATTTCTGAAAATCAATTTCCTGACTTTGGGGAGGTCCCAGGAAAAAAATTCCTGACCAATGCATTTTACTTAGGGAAATGGCACAATGCCCCTCCTTTGTCTTTATATTTGCATATTTTGTACAACTTCTTTAAATCAATTTTAACTGAAGTATACAGGATTAAGCTTTCATCAGTTGAGAAACAGAAGTAGTTGCACTTTCTGATAGAATTAACTAACTGTTCTTGGAAATACGGTCCTAAGATTATAAGTTACCAAGTAAGCTAATTTGTCTTTTACCCTCCCGTCATGATTGATAAGTCCTCGATTTTCTCGTCCTTATACAAACACATCGCTTGATGCTTTCGCGGTCCGAAAAATGCGTTGCAGTTGCTTTCGGTTTCCAGTCTGACAATTAGAGAATTTTCCGGACCAATTATCCAATTTCCAGGTTTTTTTCAGACTTTCCGGAGCGGTAGACACCCTGATATATTTCCATCTCTAGGGAAACAAATTTTTTATAAGATAAAAGGCTGACCTATTTGTATGGGGCACATTTTACCTATTGGGAATTTTTTTTTGTATGGGGGCCGTATAAAAAGATGCAAAAATTTTATCAACAGATTTTTGCAGGATTGCAAAATTGTTCTTAACCACTTTAGCACTTAATATGGAGACAACTTATAATTGGACTATATGATAGTAATCTAAAGAGAAATGTAATATGATTTACAATATGATAGTAATCTAAAGAGAAATGTAATAAGTTATTCCAGTTCCTCTGTCTACACGTATCTGGCACATAGCCAGAAAAAAAAGAAATTGGGGAAGTCAGAAAAGGTGGAAAAAGATACAGTTTTGTCTCAAAAGGCTTGAAACTGACATCCAATGAACAAAAATCCAAGGTTGTTTGATTTAAACAAATAAACAAAATAAAAGGTTTAAACAAATGTACTACTACAGTTGCTTTAACTAAAATATAAAGTTCAATTTTTAATCATTTTTCTTTGTATGTTCTCATTCTTGTGCATTTTAGATAAGATTTTATATTAGTTCATTTCATATAGCTTTAAAAATATTTTTAAAATCAGGAGTCGAATTAGCTGCCACAGAGGTAAAAATATTATTTAAATAGATTTTCTTATACAGCAAATAAGTTGAATTAAACATTTGACCTATTTAAGATGCTCAAGCACATTTTCTATAAGCTTCATTTATGTATGTTTTCATCAGTAAATGCCTAAAAATATAAATATTTTAAACTGGCCTAAATGACACTTATTGAAGACAGGATTACAGCCTAGGCCTAAACCTGGTTTAGGTTTTGTAATTCGCTGTTCAGATTTGAAATGATGAGAACAGTTTCATTTATTTCTGAATGAATCAGTGTACTTATTTCCTAAAAAATGGGGGGAACATGCTTAGTTATGAGATTGGACATCTGTTTATGTTATTGAATGTATTTAATTTCCATCTCTAGAGAAACTGAACATATGCTTTTACTGCATTTCATTCACACCATTCCTGAGAGAAAAGCTTACGATATTCTAGCAATAAAAAGTCTTTCATTTATTAGATTAAATTTCACCCTTGGATTCTGACTTAAATAGTATCTTTTGGTACATGAAGACTGATTTCAAGTCCTGGGGTTTTGCATTAAAAAATTAGTATAAACTCATCCCTAATACATAATCATTAATTTTTATGTAAGAAAAAAAAATTACATAAAGTAGATTTCAGCCACTTTTTCCTTTTTGCACATCCCTGTAAAGGACATTGTAAAATTCCGATTATAAGTTCCCTTCACTTGTTTGGAAAGAGGATAAAACTAGATTCCGGTGATGGTCACTGCTATGAATTGTGATGTCAGAAGAATGGCAGCTGTCATGTCATGCCCAAAGGGTAGATGAAGGGGAGCACTTATAAGGCCCTCCTCCTAATTTAACCAATATTGAATTTGCAGAAGAGGCTTATAATCGGGATTTTATGGATGTGGGATCAGGTTAGCCACTGACTCGATTAAACTCACTGGTTTTATTTAAAACAAGATATTTCATGATCATAAAATGCATCGCAAAAAGTTGCACGCTCAAAATTATCAACTACGTGAAAATATATAAAAAGTTAGTTGTTCTATAGATTTTGAGCGTGTGAACATTATAAGTGCTGTATTAGTAAAAAGGGCTTATCTAATGATTAAAAGTTTTTTTTTTTTTTTTTTTTTTTTTTTTTTTAGTTTGTTTATTAAAAGACTCTCCCCACAACCATTCCAAAACAGGAAGTTTTTACTTTTATCCTTTTCTCTTCAATATTTCAGTTCCAAAGTTTCTGAATGCTTTCACAAAAAACGAAAAACCCATTCATTTCATTTTAGCATTTTGACGTCTTTTTGCATTATGTGAAAAATGGGACCGTATCTTACACCTTGTAACAATAAGAAGCACCAGCAGGAGGACAGGTACAATATTATTTGGAATAGTACAGTACATTTATAATCATTATTATAGTACTGAGCAGGGCCCTTGCTAAAGGGGTCATGGGGGGAGGGAGTCCACCTTAACACTCGCAAAATTCTATTAAACTTGACAAAATTAGATACCTAGTCATGGGCGCCTATAAGGAGGGGCAAGGTAGGGCACTTGCCCTCCCCCCCCCTAGAGTTTTAGGTTAATGTCTCATGATGTAAACAAATGGCAAAACCAGAACTAAATTTCGGTAAAAAACACTCAAATTACTGGTGTTAAACTATAAAGTAAATAAAAAACTTTGTAAAAAACACACACAAAAAGTTATAGGTAAGAAGATACGCACGTTTCGGTCAAAAATTGTTTTGACCTTCATCAGTCCAAGCCCTTCGTCGCAAGGAACACAGAGAACTGAAAAGAGATAAACAAGCAAGCAAGTTGCCACAAGGGGCAAAGAAAAGTCGAACAAAACCACGAAGAGGGAAAAAATTAAGGGATAAAAAAGAAAGGAAAGAAGCACAAAAATTAAAAAAAGGAGGAACATACGAATACAAACACACACACAAAAAGAGAAAACAGAACAAACAAACAAAAAAAAAAAACAAACAAAAAAAAAAAAAAAATAGAACACATTTTTTTTTTTAAACCACGAACAGGACAGCACAATATACAAATATAATATTTTTTTTTATATATAATTATTTATTTAAAAAAAAAAAAAAAAAAGTAAAGGAAACACAGAAACGCACGTACACACACATAAAAAAAAAGTGGGGGGGGGGCATACAAAATAAAAGAATAGAGGGGGAAAGGGAACGAAAGAAAAAGAAAAAGGTGGGAGGGGGGGGAGTAGACGAAGAAAGTGAATAGAACCTTACAACAGCAGCTTCCAAGCAGAATGAACGAAAGGAACGGAAGAACAATCGTTCACCAGACGTTCTAAGTGCTGGGTAATGGAAAAACCTTCCAAAAAATCAAGATGGGACAAAGACTGAGGAGTGCACAAAATCTTAGCCTGAGAGAACTGAAAACGATGATTGGAATTCCAACAATGTGAGGCAATAGAAGATTTGGAAAGTTCGTGCTTAGAAACATATCTCTCATGCTCTTTGAGCCTAAATTTGAGAGCTCTTCTGGTCTGACCAATATAGCCCAAATCACAAGATCCACAAGGAATATAATAAACACCCCAACGGTTCTCAGTAGGAATAGGATCTTTAAGGGAAGAAAATTTAAGTTTATTAACAGGTTTAAAAATGACTTTGAAACCAAAATTTTTGAGAAGTTTAGAAATTTTGTAGCATAAAGGTGAAAAGAAAGGTAGTACAATTAATTCGTTGTGAAAATTAATAGTATTAGTAGAAGTAATAGGCTTATTAAATTTAGAAACAGCTTTATCAATAATAGAGGGGCTAAAACCATGAGAAACAGCTAAGGATTTTAAGTAACTAATCTCATTATTAAGAGAAGAAGAATCAGAGCAAATTTTGATAGCACGAAACACAAAAGTGTAAAAAGCAGAAAGTTTTTGCTGGTAAGGATGATTAGATAGGGCATGAGGAGGTAAAGATATAGAAAAGGGTTTGCGGAAAACAGAAGTAGAGAAACCGTCAGGATTCCTAGAAACAAGAACATCCAAAAAAGGTAAAGAATTGTTGCACTCCTCTTCTAGAGTAAATTGGATACACGGATCAACAGAATTAACAATCAAAAGTAAATTAGAAATATCACAATTGGAATCCACTAGAACGAAAATATCGTCAACATATCTGACCCAGCACGGAAAATTAAAGACCTTGAAGAGCTTCTCTTCAAAATAATGCATATAAATATCACATAAGAGAGGTGAGAGAGAATTACCCATAGCAAGACCCTTGGTTTGCTTATAGAAAGAGCCATTAAAAATGAAAGCAGTTTGTTTAATACAAATGCTTACTAAAGCTATAAACTCTTTAATCTCAATAGAAGAATAATGAAATTCGCGTAAACGCTTTTCCAAACAGTCAATCGCACCTTGGATAGGAACATTAGTAAATAAAGATTTAACATCAAGAGAAAGCATTTTACAATTAGTAGGAGAAAGAAGCTTAACTTTGTTAACGAAATCAAGAGTTTTAACAGTGTGGGTATTACTAGCAGTCAAAGGTGAAAGAGTATGTGAGAGGAAACGTGCAAGGTTATAAGAAGCAGTACCAATGTTAGAAACAATGGGGAGAAAGGCAAGAGAAGGTTTATGAATTTTAGGAAGGGCATAGAAACGAGCACAGTTAGCAATAGAAGGAATAACAAAACGTTTAGTTTGAGCATTTAAGATTACAGAGGACTTCACAGTGTGTTTAATTTCAGAAAGGTGACTGTTAGTAGTGTGGTGTAGAATCCAGAGGGAGACATTTTATATTTCCTAAAAGTAATTTATGCTATTTTATCATATAGTGGAATTTACGCAACAACCAGGAACTCCATGCCGATAGAGATGTTTTATTGACATTATCAGAAATTACAGGTTATTTAAGGTTAGTGCGGTGGCTGGCAAAATAGCGACAAGAAACGTGTTGGGCAGAGATCAAAGCATGAAGTGTGTGTTGAAAAGGTCAGAGAACCGAAAGCCAACCTGGCGATGGAGCTGAGCGCTAAAAGGAACTGCCGCCAAATAAATCGCCAGAATGTAAAAATGAAAAGAAACGTTGGGCCTTACGTGTGTTTGCTAAAATTTAAATGTGAGACGCCACAGGAGTGATCAATAGAGATATAATGTAACCTATGCAAAATTATTAAAGCCCCATGAGAACGAAGAAAATAAAATAAATTCTCAGACGAAAGGCACCCACAAATTGTATTGCTAATGCTAAAACCAAAGTAATTTAAGAAAAAGTTAAATAGCATTATGGAGAGATGGGAGATTTAAAAATGGCAAAGAGTATTAAATTTAGAATAGGTGAAGGGAAAACAGTAGTAATTTAAATGTGTGAATTAACTGTAAGAAAATTAATTATAAATATGTGATTAACTGCATCACATATATCTCCCCAAAGGCCACAAAAAAAATCTGTAGCAACCAATACAAAAGTCCAGCCACCAAAATACAAAACATTTCAGCCATCAATATAAACAAAAAAATCAGCTAGCAAACACACAAAAATCACAATATTAAAATACAACACATATAACAGTTTTTTTTTAAACATGTCGACATGAAAGATAAAAAAAGGAAAAGAGAGCAACGTTTCTGGAAGATGTGGCACAGTTTACTAATGCAGTCCTTATTTTGATAAACAATGTTCATATATAACAGTCACTTATGACATTCTCAAAAGCTGCATAGTACCACTAATATATTCTTTTATTAGGCCTTTAAGAAGTACAGCATAATGTCTAAAAACATCATGACTAACGTTCTAAGAAATATGTGTGCACACAATACAGTTACAATATCATAAAAATTTATAAACAGTTTGGCTTGGTCATTAAAAATACTAAAAATCTTGCATATACGTTATATAGTGAAAACTACATTTTAAAAATGACCATTCATGTGGTACGTAAACAAATTGTTTACATAAAAATAACATGAAAACACAATTAAAATACAGATAAATTCAACATATCATATAATACACCATTCAAAAATAAAATTTGTGACTATGAAAATACACAATTCTATGCAAAAATTATACACAATACGAAAACTTTTAAAAAGGTGTGTGAGCTTGAAGTGAAAGAAAAAAATTGTGTAAAAAGAAAAATATGTGTAAGAAATTTGAAAAAATTAAAAGTTGTAGCCTTGCTGGCACAGCGAAGGTCTACAAAATTGCAAGCAGCACATGACTAACAAGCATTTCCTAATTCAGTCAAAGCAAAAGAAACATTTTCTACTCATTGCAAAAAAAGCCTAACCATTAACTTTACTTATTATTATTTTTAACTAACAAAAAAAACTACAAACAAGCAGCTGCACATAAATAATCAAACGAACCTAGAAAGCATTGCCAAACACAACGTGAAACTCACATACACGAGTGTTATCTGTTGGACCAGCCAGACAGCACACAACATACATACATTTCAAGCAAGCGGGGGCCCCAATCAAGTTTAATTTCATCCATAACATTATCAAGTTCATTAACATGGTCAACTTTAGAGTTTTTATTTAAATGTACTATATTATCTGAAATATTTTGCACACATATATATAAGTACGAAAAGTAGATTTAACAATATCATCATTACCAAAGTAGGGATTATTAATTATAGAGTCACATGATTTCACATTGTTAGGAAAAGATGGTACAAATAAGAGTTCTTTAGAAATAGATTTACATTTTAAAAAGACTTGTTAAATATAAGCTTTTTCAAAGGGTTGTAAAATAACCTTTCTAACTAAATATACATCATTATTATCAACAGTATTGTTTTTATTCAATTCAGGTTCGATTTGCTTATCAGCATTGGAGTCGTTGACATTATAAGAAAGGTGATTGTTTGCCTCAGTAAGATTCTAAAAATACACTCGAACATTATCATTCAAAAGTAAAGAGCAGTCGGGAGTGTCAATTACAATATGATTTTCATGAAAGATATTGTACCCTAATATTCCATGAAAATTATCATTAACTGGTATGTCTGCTACATACAAAGCTTGTGAAAAATGTTTGGTTCCAATATTGAATGACAATTTTGTGCATAAGGAAAAATTAATTTTTGAATTTTTAGTAGCAACAGTAATAAAAGAAGCCAAATTTTTATAAGTAATATCTTGCTTAATTAAATTAAATATGTCTTTAGTAATTAATGAAATTGATGAGCCTGTATCACATAAGAATTTAAGTTGATGATTGTTAACATTAACATTAATGATAGGTAATACAGGTACAGTCGAATGTACACCAGAAACTAGCTCAATAGTATTCTCAGTCTGTGTTTGGGAATTCGAGGCTAAAGAAACGTGAGAGTCAGTGATTGTTGCTACTGATCTCACACGTCGCTCCTGAGATAATTTAGGTAAACAAACACTTTCATAATCAATAAAAGTACTGAAAAATTTACTTTTCTTATCTGATGTATAAGTGCCCAATTTAGATGAAATTCAATCAGAAAAATCACGTCTCCCATTCAGTTTAAATGTTTGTTTTCATAATTACGGGATTTTTGATAACGTGAATTTTTAAAAGAGGAACTTTTACCATTCCGTTGTGCTTAATTTGAAACTATTTCGAGCAGTGTGAGAATAATGACCACAGAGGTGGCAAACTGTGGTAGTATGAGGTCGATTGGACCTCTGATACCTTTGAACACGAAAGTTTTTGTTCTTAAAAGAATAAGAATTTGCAAAATGAGATCTAGACTTATTTTTATTATTATATTTGTCATCAGTACTTTGAGAAGTTTTATTAACATTAGACAACGTTAGAGCATTTACTTGATCAGCAAGTTTCTGTAGCTGATCCGTAATAGAAGGTTGTTGTGCATTAAAAGAAAAATTCTTTTCAGAATTAGCAATGTTTTGTAAGTTTTGAGCTCTCTCAACCGCATCTTTACATGTATTAACACCTTTTTCGAGTAGTTTAACTCTAAACTGTGAGGGTAAAGCCTGGTTGAACCGCACATACTTAATAGTATCTAAAGATTTTTTATCATCCAGCTCATACACTTTCTTAATAGACATTGAGTCTGTGGGAGAACTTTTTAATAGACTCATTAGGAAGGAGAATTAAATTATTTAAATCAAAGGTACAGTTACATTAGTTTTGAAAAACTCTCGAATTCCTTTTTTAACAGATCTATATCTCTGATACTGTTTAGTTCAGTATTTTGAAGGAAATATGCCAGAGCAGGGGCAGCTTATTTTTAATTTAGTAAACAACAAGTTCTTGTTAACAGACCATTTATTTATATTTGAGAAGTCATTAATTAAGGAAAAGAAATGATCTATTTGAGTCATATATCCTTCAAGCATAGGAATTGAGATCTGAAAATTATATCTCTTAGCCATATTTAATAAGTCAACCAAATAATAAAATTAAAACATGAACAATAAGGTGCGCTACTTACTTTGCTTTAAAAATCACAACATGAAAATAAAATTCAGAAAAATATGAAAATAATGTAAATAATGAAAAAATTTGCATAAAAAATATTGTACAGTTCAATTTTGAGTGTTTTCTTTTTTTAATATATGTTGCAGAGGATCGGCAGATATTTATTTTTAGTCACAATCACTTAAACGGTAAACATCGGCGATATGGTAGAACTCTTGTCTCACGACTTTCATTTCCCCGAAAAAGCGGCGAAAGCACCCACATAAATGAAAAACTCACGAACACACATGCAGGGTGGAAAAGAGATGATTATTTTATGAAGCACACGGTTGACGACGTCTTTCTGGAGTCGCAGAAAAAATAATCAGCTCTGCTTTGAGGATAACCACGCTGACGCAACACATAGGAAGTCACACGTAAACATGAGCACCGCGCAAAACACAAGTTGCCGAAAACCGCACCGAACTTCATAAGTCCGGAGCTCTACACAAGCACAAAATCGGAGAGTCACCGCGCACCGTCCAAAATAAAACAGTCGAACAGCGATACAGCGTCGGGCAAACACAAGTTCGAGGACGCCAGATTTCATGACAGTAGTACGGAGAACCCTCGTAGGCAGGTGGTAGAGAGTTGAAAGCGCAAAGCGGTATGCGCTATGATCACGCATCCAGGGGTTGACACAAACGCAGAAGATAGCCTTTTAGCAGGAACAGAGGGAAGCATATCCATGGCATGTAGTGAAGAACAGCGACTACTGTCCCGGCTGGCAAGGGTTCAGCATTCGGTAGCGTCCAAACAGAGGTCTTCTAAAAACACAGCGCCACGGAGAAAAGTTCAGGGGGCTCCTGCCCAACCACCGACACTACGAGATTGCTAAAGGCATGATCCTTTCATACGGCACCAAGATATATGGTGTAAATTCCAATGGGAAACATTTTACACTCGAGAAAGTCGTTAATTTACTGTATTCTGTGGTATAGTGGAAGTAAGCAATAACCCGAAACTCCATGCCGATAGACAGTTGTACTATATTTTATTGACATTATCAATAATTACAAATTATATACTTTTAGTGCGGAGGCTGGAAAAATAGCAACATGGAACGTGACCTTACAGGGCAGAGACCAAAGCGTGAAGTGTGAGTGAAAAAGGTCTGAGAAGCGAAAGCCAACCTGGTGACGGAGCTGAGCGCTAAAAGAAACTGTCGCCAAATAAATCGCCAGATTGTAAAAATGACAAGAAACGTTGCGCTTTATATGTGTATGCTAAATTTAAATGTGAGACGCCACAGAGGGGATCAATAGAGATAAAATGTAACCTATGCAAAATTATTAAAACCCCCGTGGGAACGAAGGAAACTAAATGAATTCTCAGACTAAAGGCACCAACAAATATTGCAAATGCTAAAACCAAAGTTATTTAATAAACAGTTAAATTGCATTATAGAGAGATGGGAGATTTAAAAATGGCAAAGAGTATTAAATTTAGAATAGGTGAAGGGAAAACAGTAGTAATTTAAATGTGTGAATTAACTGTAAGAAAATTAATTATAAATATGTGATTAACTGCATCACAAGTAGGATCAGAATTTAATTTAGTGTATGGACCAGTGGTTAGCATGTTATTAATACTATCAACATAAGAAGATTTATCAAGTAAAACAGTCTGGCCGCCTTTATCAGCTTTAGTAATGAGTAAATTAGGGTTAGAATTAAGTTCTTTGAGAGCAGTTTTTTGAGAACGAGAAAGGTTAGATTTGGCATGCATATTATTTGGAGAGATAGTATTAGCAATAAGATATCTCAAAGTATCAAGTTGGTTAGAAGAGAGTTTACTATTTTTAAAGGAGTTTTCCATAGGAGCAATAAGTTTGGAAACCGAAACGTTACTAACACGAGAAAAATTCAAACCTAATTTAAGAGCATCTCTCTGAGAATCAGTTAAAACATGTGAAGACAAATTAACAACAGTGTCCTGAACAAGAGGACTGACAGAATCGAGGGAAGACCTAACCGGAAGACGAGCTTGGAATTTCTTATCCAAAGTAGCTCTGTGAGAAATAGAACGTTGTTCAACATAAGCAAAATTCCGTTTTTACCAGTTAGCAAATGCAGAGTAAGACTTACTCAAAAGCAAATGGAGATCATAAAGATCAGATTCAAGAATCGAAACTTTATAACGAACATCCTGAATAAAAGCGCATAAAACCGCCCGCTTAGACCTATTCAGAGCCTTATCAACACGAGAAGAACCGTGAATATTGCACTTAATGTCAATGAACTTAGGAATGACATTACTGCGTTTGCATTGAACAAGAAAACCTAAATGATTCAAGAAACAAGAACGTTTCGAGAACGAATTTGTTAAAAGTTTGAAATTTGCCCTCTCTAGAAATTTTTTTTGAAGTCCCCCCCCCTAGAAAAATTCCTATGAGCGCACATGTATACCTAGTAGGCAAAATTGATGAAAAAATCGTAACGAAAACAATAATTTACTCTCTGTTTCTGGTGCACTTGGCAAAAGTAAAAAGTTAGCAATATAATTGATAAAAAAAATAAGTAAGTTGGTAAAAACAGATATTTGACTTGGCAGTTTATTGACATACACCCCCCCCCTAAAAAAAATCTTAGCAATGGCTCTGGTACTGTGTGATACTTAGCATAGTGTAATCTTTTTCTTATATTATTATTAACATTTTTTCAATTTATTTTGCTCACTTATCTTTAATAGATAAAGAAATAGCCACGCGTTACCATGTTTTTGAGACACCCTCTATAATACAGCAAAACCTTTCTCAAATGGACTCTTATAGCAGAAATCTATCTCATATACAGAAAATTTTCTATTATACACTTTTATTCTATAATGAACTTGGTCTTCACAAGGAAAAATATTTTTAATTCTGTTCAGGAAACTTGTATGTATTTTGCTTTACATATCAAAATGTAAATGATTCATGTTAAATAACATACAGACCAGATTTTTACAGAAAGTTTTATTTTTATTAAACAAATATATTCTAATTAACTGAGCATAACAATCAAAACAAAATCAACTAAAATGAAAATAGTCTTGACCTTCTATTAAATTTAAGGATGATAGATTCTGTTCGAAGTTACCTCCTGTCATATCCTAAAAAAAAATGGAACTAAATTAATTTTTGAAATTTCATAAATATCTTAAGTTTGTTTAAACAAAACATTTATATTTTATTTTAGTAGTTTGCAGATATGTTAATTTTAAATATCACCCCCCCCCTGCCAAAAAAATAAATAAAAATTTTAAAAAATGACAGTAGTTATTAATGACATAACATTTTCCTGAAAGTTCCATAACTTGTATTTATCTTAAGAGATAATACATAATCTTCTTTTTACGTGCCAATCAATATTTTTTAAAAAATGGACTCTCATTTTTTGAAACTAAATCAAATTTTTGACTCACAAAATTTCTGGAAATAAAAATAAACAATAATGATGTTTTTTTTTACCCTCCCTCTTGTTCTTTTTCCCCCAAGGACAATATTCAATACTGCATGTACAAACACTTGCAGACCTCCTCTTACAAGCTATGACCTTCACCGGTGGAATTCTAAACAGAATGTTATTCCATACAAGGTAGAGATTAGTAGAGGAGTGGTTTAACTGAGAAGTTTCAGGCAAGGAATTCCTAATTGATTTTTGATTGTGAAGTTATTTGCTCAGGAAAGGAGTTCCAGGACACTACTGTCTGAGAGTCTGTTTCTCATTTCTGTACTTTTAAAAAAGGTGAATGATTTACTTTCAATGACTCTTATTGTTTGACAGACAGAGGAAGTCTGAAGGCAAGATAAGACCCTGTTCTTCCAAGATAACCTTTAAAAATCTGGTGGAACAAAAGGACTCTTCAAAATGTTACATTTCAGTGAATGGAAGCAATTTTGTTTAACCCTTTTGCATACAGTGGCTAGACATTTTAACCACATATTTGTAACATTTATGCTGTGCATTGATTGAAATTAAGAAGCATTAGTTAATTTTCCTATGTCTATTCACTAGATAATGAAATCTACGCAAAATGATAAAGTGCAACATTTCCTTCCCTCCAAGTGACAAATATTTTGCAGAAAAGTTATTGAAGGTTCATTAAATTGATATCTGAAATTTAACTATCCAGAAAAATATGTTTTTTTAAGGGAACAATAAAAATCTTATCCGAACCATCCACATGTAATAATATGGAGTGTGCAATATTGGACATTACATGGAGCAGAATGCTAGAGAACAAATGGGGCACACAGAGTTGACCAAGAGGGAAAGTCAAGCTGAGAGAACATCAGTTGGCCCTTGAAGATAAGATGGATATATAACATCAAAAGATCTGGTCAAATTTATAGTGTGAATAGGTAAAAATAAATGCATTTTGATAAGTAAATATGCACTGAGTAAAAGAATTAAGTTTAAAAATATAACTGTCAGATAAAAATTATGTTTTCAGCAATAGTTGTCTCTTGAACTATTTAGTCAGTGTGTTGATCAAATTAAAGATCTGATGAACAGTCTTAAGTATCTGAAGCATACATACACCTAAGTCCTTTTATATACAGATTCTTTAAACTGTATAAGAGTGATGTGACACATTAGTTATTTTAAAGAACCATCTCCAGTATTTTAATTAAACTATTAAAGAAGTCACACGAAGAGAACTTTGGATCATTAAAGATAAGCATTTAGCTTTCAAAATAAGAATATAAAGAAAAACATACTTACAATTTTTACACATAATATGAAAGGTGGCTGAGCTGCTGTGAAGTGTAAAATGGGTATTCGTGGTTTTGGAATGACCTATTAGAAATTTTGAAATAAAAAATATGTTGCTTAAGAAAAAAAACTAGAAGCAAAATTTCAGAAGTAAGTCTACACACACATAATACCGAAAGAAAATGTAAAGATGTGTGGACTCATGTTATCACTAGTGTTTATAATAAACTTACAGTTACATGTTTAGCTTATTTAACGCATTCTGTACCAGAAAATAACTACATTCCATAAAGGAATAATCATCATGCCATAAAGGAATAAAGGCATGCATCATGAAATCAAACACAAAAATTTTTTCTTTGTCCCAAAAAGCAACACAATATTAAAAAGATGTGTATGTTAAGGTAAAGCAAAAATTGAAATTTTAATTAAAATACTGTATTGAAAAATCAGCCTAAATAGAAACTAATAGAACTTATAATGTATAATTTAGTTCATTAAATCTACTATAACATATCTGATTTTTTAATTCAGTAATAATAATAATAATAAGATATCATATACCTTACTCTCTTCATAAATGTAAACACCTTTAATAATTTTCTTTTCATCAACATCACAAAATGCTTTTACCTATAATAGCAAAATTTAATCAATGCTAATAATTATTGCCAAATAGTATATATATTTTAAAAGACAAATAAATTTGACATTCTGATTTCTATAAAGCTTTAGGTTAAAACTACTTAATAAATACACTTTTTGGAAATTATAATTAATCTAACAAGTAAATGGATAGACAATATTTCAGGATTCGCATGCTCCTTAAATATGGTAAAGATATTTTCAATGCACTAGTAAGTACTTGAAAATGGTAGAGAGTCCTTGAAGATTCTTTAATTTCTAGCCTTATGAAAATTGTCTTCTGTATGTTTTTAAACAGACACTCTCTTCTTTGTGACTTTCCCTATAAAGACTAGGCAGACCAACTTTTATACACGAATTTATGGGACTTTCGAGATTAAAACACAGGACATGGCTAAAAAAGGAGGGATCCAGTTCACTTATTAGAGGAAGGTGAGAAACCCAATTAAAACCAGATTTAATTTTTACACTTTAAACAGTTTTATAGAATATTATGCTTACTACTACTTTGGCAAAATTACACATACAACAAACCTGACAGTTAAAACAATCAGGCAATTAAAAATTAAAATTAATTATTAGAATCTTCCATCTCTGTGATCAAAATAAATAGCACTACCATTTGCAATTAAATTAAATAAACTTTTCATTTTCTTTCACTAATAAAAACAAAGCCATTTTACTTTGGCATTTAAAAAATAATTAAAACAACCCATAAGTAGGTACCAATAACATAACTTTATAAGAGAAACTCAAAAGTCTTTAATAATTATTTATCTGGAAAAAGGATATATTAAACTACTTTTACTGCAATCATAATATTATTCAGTTTAGAAAAGAGAATTACAGCATACCATCACTTTTGCTGATATCATATTTTTTTAGAAAATAAACTTACTGTTCAAAATCTCTTCTGAGATCATTATAATTTATCAAATTATTTAATAAATTATTCTATTAAAAATGGGACAGTTGATGTCCTGCACACACCTTCTGCTTCTATTAAAAAATGGGACATTTAGCATCCTGCACAGTCTTAGAAATGAGACGTCCTGGCTTTTGCGGGATGATTGGCAACTCTACTAAAGACCTACAGGTTAACTCAAACTATAGTAATGACATGAGTGTTGCTCATTAGAAGTGGGTGTAGAAGACTTATGATTCACGGATGTAATGGGGGAAAGAGAAAAAGCATTATTAATGTATTTTTTTCTACAATTAATATTTAAATGGAGTTTAAAATCCTCTAGAGCTTTTATGTTGCTGATTTAACATTACAAAACAAATGAATGCAGAACAAAAAATTGTCAAAATATAGAGGAAAAAAAAACAAAAAGAATTTCTTAGTATTAAATGATACGTCCAATTATGTAACTATGCATTAAGTCATTCCTATAAGCTAAATGTCAATTTAAAGTTTTTATGAAAAAATATTTTAATAGTTTGATTACAAGTTATATAGTTGTATAACTTTTATTAAGTATTTATTAATTGCAAAAAAGAGTAACACAGTGCATTTAACTTTTGCAAATTTTTCTACTCTGAGTCCTTTAAAAATTTTAATCTATCTTAGATAGTCTTTAAAAAGTTCTTGATTTTTTTTTTTTTTTTTGAGATATGCATTAACTCTGGATTTGTAGAACATATTTTATATTGAATTAGCTAAAAATAATGACTTTTAGAATATCCCTTTCTCTGACTATTTTTTTTTTCTTTTTCTAAAATTCTAACTGTTCTAAAAATTATCCTAAAATGCCTTTATATAATAAACAATTGCCCAAGTTTTGGAAAGCTCTTTTGAATTACTTTAAATACAAGAGCTAAATTAGCCCATTGTGAGGGTAAATAAAATGGGCACTGTAATCAAACTATACCCATTTATTTCATAATAATACTAACAATATATATCTATATCTACTTATATAATAGTGAAATGGTTAAACTTACGAATCAAGGAATCATTCTATAGCTGTTTCGTAGTCCACATATACAATGAACACAAAATCGTATGCAAAACAGGAATGAGTAGATATATCCAGTAAATAGAAATCCAAACAATGGTAAAAATGAAAATTAAAATGGAATTGGATAGAGTAAAACAATGGGTAGCAAGCATCGGCTATACTCGTCAGGTCTCATGAACCGAATACTTACTACCAAGATAAAAAACAAAATAACAGGATTTCAATGTAGTTACTTGGCACAAAGAAAGCTAAATATGTGACTATGGGGATATCCTGTTAAAAAGTAATCGTGAAGACATACCCTGTTAAAAAGTAATTATGAAGACAAAAATGGAGACGAAGAGACCAAAAGCTTTAAGCTTGTAAACATGGCTCAACCATGGAGTTGTTGCCAATTGAAGAGGAAAAAATATACGTTGCCAGAATAATTGGAGAAAAGTTGAACAATAAGTAAAATGTAATAGTTAATAAAAAAAAATTAATAAAATGAAATAAAATAATAATAATAATAATAAATAAATAAAATTAGAGTAAATTAAAACAATCTGGTAAAAATCAAAAGTTTAAAAAAAATGAGTAAATTAAAATAAACTCGAAATATTAATATTAATAAGAAGAAATATTAGCATGAGATATATTAGGGTTATAATATTTTAAAGGGATATATCTAACTACTTAAGTAGCTCACTATTCGCGTTATATGCCTAGTGATATTTCAGAGATTATATTAATTAAAAGAGCATTTAAATGATACCTTTGATCATTAGTTCATTTGTACATTTTTTTTTTTTCAACAATAAACAAGTACAAATGTAAACTCATAGTATTGCTTTTTTTTTTTTTCTTTCTTCAATAAAACATGTACTAAAAAGCCAGGATTTTATCGAACTTTTTTTTTTTTTTTTTTTTTAAATATTTTTATAAGCAAGCCTGCTACCAAACCCCAACTTCTCTAACCAAGAATTCCCAGAAAGGACACATGTTTATAGAAATGCTAATTGCAACTAGGAAATAGAATCGAATTTTGAAATTTTCTAGGGTAATTATATCTTAAAGCAATATAATATAGTGAAGATATATTATCAGACTTATAATTACTTGTACAAAGAGACAGTACTCTATATAGATGATTAGCTATAATATTTCTAAATACAGATATATGCATGCATGCTGTAAAATCTGTGAAACTAATTACATTGAAAGGAAATTCATCCTTTTATTGTATATATTAAATGTGAGTTTCTTGTCCTTATTTATTATTAGTTGTAAATCAAGAAAATTAGTACAGTTATTAGGTAGAGGGTTTTTAATTAATTCTAAATTATCAGGATAAGTAATTGGCAATTTATCTGTGTCAATATAGTTATCTGTAGCTATAACAATAATATCATCTATGTACCTATATAAGTGGGAAGTTATCATAATGTTTCTCATAATTAAATTGATAAAGATAAGCTAAATAACTTGAAGTAGATCCAATTGTGGGATACCTAAGACCTGTTTGTAAAGTTTATTATTGTGTAGTATATAGTTATTGTATAATATAAACTTAAGTAGATTTTTGAAAAAAGTAATAGAATATTGTGAAGGTAGATTTAGATTATGTATGCTATTATTAGATCAAGTATTGTATTGTAGAGATCATCTAAATGTATGTTATTAAATAGATCTTTAAAGTCATATGTTGATATGGAAGATATAGAATGTAAATCATTAATTTTGTTTCTTAGCTCATAACTATTACTAATTGATATGGAATTGCAATTCACCTTAATATATAAATTATGCAGGGAAGTTAGTATTTTTAGTAATGATTTACTAGCTATATTATTGTAAGTATTACATCCAATAGTTACAGTTCTAAACTTAATTGGAGTTTTATGAAATTTAGGGATTAATACTAAGTAAGGATAATTGAGATTATCATGTTTCAGGTTAAGTAGCTTATGGTGGGCTAGTATCTTTTTATTAAATATGGACTCAGTAGTATTAGTGAGTTTAAAGTTAGAATTGTTGTTAATTGAAGTGGATAAAAGACTATGATATAATTTTTTACAAATAATTGCATAGTTATTAAAGGATCTATCAACATAAGTAATTACGAAGTTTTGCGGCAAATATTTAATCTGATCAGATAGAAATAGTTTATTAGGAGATGCAAAAGATTTAACTAATATATTATTTAATGAAGACAATACTTTAATTTTTCACATATTAAAAAAGGCAGTTGGAATATTGAATTTTAATGAAGTCATCACTAGAGCATTAGCAAATTATTTTCTAGCATTATAATAATTTAGTTTTGGGCATCATTTTTTTTTTTTAAGTGATAGGAACTAAGGCTGCATAAAAATTAAATTTTGTATTTTAATATGTAACTAAAACCTACTCTTTATTTGACGAGCTTTTTAAATTGAAGGTATGTTTTGATTACTTATGCTTTGAACGATAACTGCTTTAACATCTGTTTTGGGTCACCCAGTATAGGAGATAATGTTAAGCTGGGTTAAGTTTTATGAAGTTATTTTTGGTGGCAAGATTGGTGATATTTAGGGGACGCATAAGGCGTCATCACTGGGCCATTAGCAAATTATGCTCTAGGATTATAATAATTTAGTGCAATTCTTACAAAGACTGAATCTTTAAAAAAATAATTAACAAATTAAATTAAAAATGAATATAATTTTGACCTTTGCTAGTCAATTTACCTTCTGTTTATTTTCAGGTGAAAGGGATCGGTAAAATTTTCTTCCCTGTTTGCCTGCATTCCAAATAGTAAAACTAGACCAATGAGTCAAAACATTTTTTTCAAGTTCTTGCATTCGAATATTCCATACTGTTTCCCTGAAATAAGACTGAATTGTTATCATATCTGATGTAAAAATTCAATTAAATTTTTTATTCTTAAAAAGACAAAAGCTTGACATAAATATGTTTACAAAGATTAATTAAATTATCCATGTTAATATTTATAGACAAATCAATTGCTCAATAAAGACATTTTCCATTTGTTTAATATATATGTTGCTTAAAATATAAGAGGCACACTTTTTACTCAGAATGTCTACTCAAACTATCTTAAACCTTTATTTTCTGAGTATTTTTTGCTTATAACAAAAATGCAGCATCCTTTGAGAGTGAGCAAACATTTTTTAAATTAAAATATTTTAAGTCTTTATTTTGATACTTCAATAGTCTGTCACTATCAGAAGTTATTTCAAAGAACAAAACCATTAAACAGGAATAAAATTTTTTAAAAACAATTAACACTAAAAATTATAGCAGAAAATTTATATTCAAATAAACAGAAGGATAAAAATCAAGCCCTTTTCGAGAAATTATGCCTTTGCTCATTCTCCGAAATGTTCTGCTGGCTATGAGGAAATATCATGTATGAAACAACATAATGCTTATTATGGAAGAATTTCTCAATACAAAAGTGGTTGTAAAACACAGCTTTACAGTATGACCCTATTATATTTGAGACAAAATTATCACACGGAAATGAAAGTAGAATTTAACTGCAATAGAGTTAACTGAAAACATTTTGATCTACATTTTAGTGGAATTTCATAGAAAAAACACACCAATTATGAAACAAATGCAATTACTCAGAAACTGAAAATGTAGTGGCTGCAGGATGATATCGATATAACATCAGATCCTCTTCTACTTTAATTAGTTTGCCTCCCTGTCTCAAGTGATCATAAAAAAATAACAAATCTTCAGGTGTTCCCTAAAAATAATAAATTCGGAAAACAATAATTTTGAAGTGTATATTTAGAAATCTATTATGAAAATATTTATTACATAGTAAGCCAAAATTTAATATATTAATTTATAGGACTTTTCAATGCAAATTCCAATGAACAAGCATAAAATGCAGAAAAAAATGCAGCAATAACATCTTTTTTTGTTTTGTTTCTGTTTTTTGGGGAAAAAAGACCAAAACTATTTATGGGTTAATAAAACATAAATCTCTCTTTCACTTCCCGCATCAAACTTTTGCAAAAAAAAAAAACCTAGTTAAACAAATACTTTAAAGAAGAAGAAAAAATACTAGTCATAAAAAAAAAAGTTGTCATATAATAAACATGTATGTACGGATTCGATTTTATTCAATGACATTAGTTCGCTAGAGTGAGAAGGAGGGGGAAGTTAAAAAAACATGAGTTAAATTTATTTATTTATTTCAGTTTTCAGAAAATTGCTAATAGCATAATTAAATCTATTGCCTAAAGTATTAGTTTTTTTAATTGTCTCAAGAAACTTTATTAATATTTGAAGATCTTTCAACATTTGGAAGCAAATAAAAAATAAAGAATAAAATAAAATAAATAAATAAAACTGAGATTAAAGTGTTTAAAAATTTTAACCAATTCACTTGATGCTTAGCTTTTAATGAAAAATGAGATGACAGGTTTATATAAAAATATTTGTTTCCTGACTCGAAAGAAAATATAAGGAATTATGAATCTCACATTTTCTTTAGGCATATTTTAAGACACATGGATAGCTTAAAATCTTGTAATCAATATGCTTTTTTAATTTCTGAAATGTGACAGGTGTCAGTTCCTGTTAAGATACTTCTATCATAATTCTTTGTCAATGAAACACTTTAAGGAAATAAAAATACTGGTCAAAATTAGAAAGTTTAGATAAGGTTTGAGTTTATAGGCTTTGTATATTCATTATTACAAAATAAGCTAAAAAGATCTTAGATCATACTTTAATTAATATCAAATTCTTTAAAGTATGTAATGTATAGAGTAATTTTCTATTACTTAGCATGTTAAATATCAGATACAAATAAATGAAAAATATAACTACAAAATTAATCAAAAATTAATTAATGTATTTAAAAACTATACAGGTGTATGTGTTTACTTACTTTTCCTTTTTCACTAAAGCCTCCAACTTTATCAAACACATCCCTATGACAAAACCATGTTGGCATTACAAGTGTGGGTCCAAATGCAGTATAAATCTACAAATAGCCAAATTCACATAACAACTTGAAGAATATTTTTTATTTAAACAATATTAAAGTATGAGTAGTTAATAATCAAGTTGTACTATGATAAATGTAAAAGAAAAATAATTATCTTAGTTACAGAAAATAAATGTCGGAAGCAAAAAGATTTTAGCCACATGGCATTCATTTTTAAAAAATAAACTAAGAAACACACTAAATATGCAAAAATACTGAAATTCTATTTATGTGTCAAAGATATTTCTTTAAAAATTTTCTTTCCTAAAGAGCAATTTTACTATAAGCCTAAACCTTTTTAACATAACACATACTACACACCCACATACAAAATAGATAACTAAATAAAAATAAAAATTACACAGACATACAGAATATTTATTTCTATTCTCTTATATAATGAATCAAGAATTTTTATTCTTTAGTTTAAAATTTTCAATCTAAATTAAAATGTAATTTAAATGTAAACATCTACAGCTGCAATTTAAAAAGCATTACTTTTCATTTCTTATTGTAAATAAATTATAATAGCTGCAGTAAATCTGTAATATGAAATTAAAAGACAATATGGTCAAGCTAAACACACCGTGGAATTTGAATCCATACAAACTTAAATTTTAGTAAAATAAAAAATTCTAAAATAGTTATGCCAAATTAAAAAATATTGCAATGAAATAAAAACCAAGATTAACGTTAAATTCTAAAAGCTTGGGATTTCTTGGCTCAATCATGTCTTTAATCTTCTTTACAATAATGTTAAAAAGAATGATTAAAAATTAATAACAATCCTTAAAACTATTTTTATTAAGAATTAGGCTAAGATATCTAAAATTTACAATAATTTTACTAATACAAAATTGTGAATATTATTATTATTATTATTTTAACAAATGATTCCAGTTAAAGACATACATTATTAGTTCTTCTTTATTAATAAAGCATCACAATGACTTTTAGAAAAGACATTATACAGTTTTCAAATGCATATACATTACAGTACCCCCTCATTATAACACACATTCAAATATATTCCAATTTTTCTGTATCTTTTTTCTTTTTTTTTTTACTTTAAAAATTCTACCATGAAAAACTGAACATGCCAAGTAATGAATCACAGGAATTGGGAAAAAGACCCCAAGATTTATGTTTGAGACACTAATGGCATGTGAAAAATTGAAGCATGTAAAGCAGGTGGTGCATGAGTTACTAGGATCTCACTGAAATGTAACAATATGAGGCATGGTTGGTATGGAAGTAAAAGACGGTGAAAAGAAAGTTGATGGATGATTGCTTTTATCTCATTGCTAATCTATATTGGAATTTTTGTGGCGGCTATCTTTTTAGAAATTCAGTGAAAGAATCGAAAACAAGCTATGATAAAAAAAATCATAGTTTCTTCAGCATACTGGTATGGATAGTTTCTTGAGCAGGAAATAAGATATGTATTTGTACATAAATTAACAAGAAGCAAAAAATCAAGTCAAATGCATCAATTATAAAACACTTTACAACACAAGTCTATTCTTGTGCCAAATTTGGCAATGTGTTGTCCTTAAATCAGGCGAGATTTTAGAAATAATCTTAAAAGAATTTTTTATTATCCCTATACAGTAGAAGACCCAAAATCTGCCGATCCGAAATCCGCAAGGCTCTAAAATCCGCACTGTCTGTTCAGTGTAAACAAGGAAATCTGCCCTGCCAGCTGCAAGTTCAGAAAACTACAGCATAACCACAAAGTAGAACTAAATAAGCTATTCCCACTTGAAAAAAAATTTTTAGGAGTCTGTGAACTCTAATCTTAACATTGATAACTTTCAAATGACTGACAGTGACATAATTGACACTGAATTATGATCACATGACACAGTAACAAGTGAGGATGATCAAAAAGTTGATAAATTAATGTTTAATGAAGGTTAGGCTGTGAGAAAGAAATATCTCAGATTTGTAGAGCAACAAAGCTGTGTTAAAAACAGGAAAAAATGAAAAAAAAAACAACAAACCCTATAATTAAAACATCCCTAAGTCCTAAACTGTTGAATATACATGTTTCAATAAGTTGTACTGTAATTTCATAATTTTGTATACTGCATTAGTGCTCTGTATTTTCATATCATGATTCTAATTTTAAGTAAACTGTTATAAATATTTTTATACTGATTGTACTGCACTTGAAATGGATTATATCTCTCAACTGCCATAGATGGTAATTCTTTTGAGTGTTCCTGCAGAAGAATTATTAATGTAATACAGGCACTTCAATAGGTCACATGATCCAGTACATAGGAAGGACATATATACATTTTCTAGAAATCGATGCATATGTAAGGGAGTTAGAGCACACACGGACAGACAGATTGACGGACAGATAGACAAACCGAAATCATAACCACTTTTCAACCTTGTTGGAAAGTATTAAAAAAGGTAAATTAAACTCTATTGTTTAAGGGATTTTCTTTTATCACTGTACTTACACTATTAATTTTATTATATATGAAGTGCATGAATTTATTAAAGTAAAATTTTTATCATATCACCCCGCCCGATATATTTTGCATTTTCCTTGTCTTCTGACAAAGGCAATATAAGGAGGGCCTACTGTATTGCACTTAACTGAAAGTTTTATATATAATAATTGGTTACAGTATATTAAAAGTTTATTAAAGACAACTTATAAGAAATTTTTGTAAAAAAAAAAAAAAAAAAAAAAAAAAAACTATTAAGAATGCAACTTTAGTAAATGTAAGAAATCTAAGTGAATATGAGTTTTATGTGTAACCTGAGAATAAAGTTGATAAGGAGTTAGGTTGTTTGCCCATTGAGTGTACCTTGGAGTTGAATTTTCTGGTATTCTACGAAATCGACAGCCAATAATCTAAGTAGTAAAAATATTTATATTGAGAACATACAATAATTGCATAACTAAAACATATTTTAATAGCCAATTTTTATAAAAAAATATTTAATATTGCAACGCTAGTGAGAAATTTTGCTATTTATGAATTATAGAGGGTGTTCCGTAACTATTGGAACAAAATTTAAGGGGAGGTAGGACACATAATAAGGAATAGGAATCACATAGCAATGTGGGGTCGGAAACATTGTCTTCATTCAAATTTTAGAAGTAGACACTAAAATTTACGATTAACAGTTAAGTTACTTTGTGAAATGCAAATTAAATTACATTATAGAATTCAAGATGGCAGTAAAAGAAATAATACGATCTTAAGTAGTTTTTATATTTTTGCATATTTGTATTTGTAATTAAAATTGTACTTTTATCCATTTTAAATAAAGTCCAAAAGGCAAACAATGGAAAGCACGAGTTAAGTCATAGGTGGCAAGTTTGTGAAAAATGCCCTTTATATCATACCTTTTTATTTAGAAATAGAATGGGTCTTAAGATAGCTTACTTCTTAGAAAGAAATTCTTGTAACATACATTAGATGATGATAAAATAATAAATAATTGGTAAATATTCAAGTCATACATGTCAACTGTAAAACGGAATCAAATTAAGAAATTATTAAACTGTCCTCTACAGATTTTTTTTTTTTTTTTTTACTTCAAACATTTAGATTTCTTTCCCAATCATTCATTCATATCAGGAAATAATAACAATTAACTAACTCCAAGATGAAATATTTAAATTAAAATCAAAAACTCTAAAACAGCAGTTGGTTCCATGTTTGCAAAATTTTAAAAGTTGTAAAATATATAAAATTAAGCATTTTTATTTTTCATGTATTTTATATAAATTTTTAGTTAAACTAGAGTGAGTGTTAAATTAATTTTTACCTTTAATTTAATTAATAATGTTATATTACTTCATTATTAAAGTAAGAGAATATGTGAATAAAACAATCTATAATCTGCAAATCACTTGGTCCCAAGATGTGCAGATTTCAGAGAGTCCACAGAATATTGTTTAGATTCTCAATCAGCACAAAAAAGATTACATTAAGAAACAAGACTAAAATATTTAACACTAATTATAAAACAGTTAAGAAAGATTTTCAGAATGAAGAAAAATGGTACTTACAGCATTATTCGTTGAAATGCATGAACTATATTGTTTTCTAATTCTGCTTGGATGCATCACATCATCCTATAAACAATACTATTTTTCAAAGCCAAAAGTATTTTGTAATAATAATAAAAATGCTTAAAAGCTTGATAAGCACCCATTTTATTAATATTCAATAATGTTATAAGTATTTTGATGGCATTTGTATGTTTAGGTTTTTTATTCTTTTAAGGCATTTTTAAGGTATTTTTTGAGATTTTGGGGGCATTATTTTGCATTTTATAATGTTATTTTGATAAGATGTTCTTTCACATTTGAAAATAATTAAAAAGCACTTAATAATGCAATGTAAGTCTGACCTCTTGTAATTTCATAAAATTGAGTTTGAAGAGTATTAAAATTTATGGCTATGCACAGAGAAAAGTCAATGTGTCAATATATTTTGCCTTTCTTCTTTAGCATTTTGGGATTTTCCATGTTTAAATTTTAGTGAATATTTATCTCGGTGTTTTTAAAAATATATTTTAGTTAGATGTTATATACAGCAAGGTGTAAATATATTTATTCTTTCGTCTTTATATCATTCGATTATATTTATTTTAAATATTAATATGTTACATCTCAGTTTCTTTAAATAAATATGTTTTAATGCATCAAAATTCATTTTTAATAAGGAATTATTTGTTCAGATTGAAATTTTTTGTTATTAGGGTATTTTTTTTATTTTTAAGGGCATTTTTAGGAACTGTTTAGGTTGTCAAAATCCAGGCTATAGTTAAAGAAAAAAAACCCACTGAATTTCAATAAACAGTTTCATGCTTATTAAATTTTAAATAAATCAAGTACTATGATGAAATAGCTGCCATAAAAAATTACTGAATTATAACTTTACTTTATGATAACAGGAAATTTTGTTTTAACCTTTAAAAATAATTTTTTTTTGATGATATAAAACAAATGTAACTTACTGAATCTAAAAAACATAAATATTGTCCAGAACTCCTTTTAACAGCACAATTTTTTGCAAATCCAACTGAAAGAACAAATACACAAATACATGTAATGAAACACTGATATAAAATTCTAAGGATTAGGCAAACATATAATTAAGATTTAATTTTACTTTTCCCTGAATGAACTTCTGATTCCAGGGTTCTCTCTAGTTCTTGGTCAGGTACATCGCCCCACAAGTTTCACTGACCGCCCAGCAGAAAAATTAGAATATATTTCAAATGCTTTATTTCCACAGATTTACACATTGCAGCTTCATTGATGCTGCCCAGCTGACAAAAATTTCTGAAGAGATCACTGGATTCACTCACAACGTATTTACTCACAACAAAACAGTAAACTAACAAAATAGAAATGTCTATATAGTTCATTCCATGTCAGATCAACCAGGCCATGACACCACCAGTCACAGATTTTGATGAAATTTGGTACACTTGCACAGCTTCTGATGCTGATTACAGATATAATCATATCAAGATTAATTAAGGAATTCAAAAGTTATGAGCTTTCAAATTTCTGATGAGATGTCCTGTCAACCGCCATCTTGGATGACACTTATACAAATATAAATAGCCATCAGTGGCGGCTCGTGGGATACAGCAAGTACAGCCGGGCTGCACTTGAAATTATCAGCACATACTTTAAAATAATTTATTCTACTAATTTTCCTAAATTCAGATTAGAATTATGGAATTCCTACGGTAAATTAAAAAAAATCTCCAAAAAAAAAAAAAAAAAAAAAAAAAAAACGTATTGTGGCCGGATCGCTCATTCAGAAAAAAAGCACTTTAATCTTCCCGCAATTCAATTGGGAAAATCTTTGGTTCAGCCCAGAGCACTGATAAGAAAATTGGCAGCACCGTTGCCATGACAACGATTACATAAGCAGTCTCTCCGGCATAGGCTATAGTGGGGATACGCAGCTAAGACTCAGCTCATCAAAGATTTTGAAACGTCGGCAGCACTTGAAAGAGCGCAGTGAATTCGACCCACTGATTGGCTCGAGAAGTGAGGGAGTGGGTAAGGAGAATATATGTTCGGGAAACTCTCGACTTTATATTGCTGAATTTATCAAGAAGGTAAACCTGAATAGACGCTTATGAATGGACAATTACCCATCAAAGCAGTATTGTTATTAAATAAGCAAGAACTAGCATTTAGAGGACATGGCGAGCGAGAAAATTCTTTAAACATGGGAAATTTTAAAGAGCTTTTAAAATTATTGATATCTGAATTAAAACAATGCCTTTTTATGAGGGCATCACTGACTGATTCGCAAGTTTAAAAGAAAGGAGGATTGATTTGACTTATAAAAAATAAGTAAGTTTTTTTTTTTTCTTTTCTTCTCAAGTTATTGTTACAAAAGAAAATTCTAAGGAAACTTCGAATCAGACACGGATTAATGCAATTTTGAGGATAAGAGCGGCTGCTTGAAATTTAGTCCATTTTATGGAAGTAAAATAGGATCTCTTACATTTTTTATGTAATTTCTTTTTTTTTTTTCCCTCGGTGAGGGCTTAATCTGCCAGCTTTCGAATTCAGCAACAAAGATTTTCCATTCCTGTCCGGAGGAGGGGGGGGGGGGCTCATATGCTTCCGGCTGCACTAACAGTTTTGACCACGGGCCGCCACTGATAGCCATAACCTTCTTAAAATTTGTCCAACAAACTTCATTATAGTGAACTTCACTTGACGAATATTTCAAACTCATGAATAAAATATTTCTATTAAAAGAAAGCCACATTAGTACAAATGCAATGACAGTGAGATTTTGTTATAACAAACTTTTGAGAATTACAAATTTTGGTGCTTTGAAGTGTGTTATATTGAGATTTAAAATTTTTTTGCATAAAGGTACAAATTTTATGTAATAACAACAACACTTTCATATGTTAAGAATATTTTAATAAACATTCTGACTCTTTTCCCACTTTCACATGGGCATATTGCTGATGATATCGCTTCATTTTAGTGGTATGCATCAGTTGAATGGCATTTGAATTTTAGTGGCTGCTATAATACAAATGCTAAATATTTGATAAAAATACTACATACCTCCTTTTGGCTCTGAGGCAGTAGAATGTGTCAATGTAAGCTTTATATTTGCTGCTTGCATTTTATGTGAAAATTCTTCTAAAATGACTTTTGAATTATCCTGAATGAACAAATAAAAATAATTACACATTAACAATTATTTTATATTAATTAAAAGGATGCCTATTAAATCATATTAAATACAATTAAGTAATAATTATTCTTTAATTATGTTATAAAATAATTACCATTGGCAAAATAATATGCTTAAAAAGTACTTATTTAATTATTTATGTTTAATACTGTGGGATCATGCAATGGTTCAGTGTAGTGTGCACTGCAAAATAAAAAGACTAAAAAAGCCCCTTTTATGCAATAACAAGTCAATAATTGAAATTGAAATTTAATGTTTTCAATTCAAAATAAACAAACTGGGGAATGGTAATAAACAAACTCAAACTGTTAATTTTCGTCTCTTTTCAGATAGATAGTTATAGTTATGTCTTCTTTAAAAATATTCCTGAGAGAATCAGGTTAATATGAAAGCATAATAAACATATCTACAATGTAGTTTCAAATTAAATTAAACTTACAGTGCTAGCATCATTGAAAATACTCAACTCAATGTTTCCAATGAAGTCTTGGCTAAAAACTGATTCTAAACATTCTTTCAACCAGAGCTCTGCATTGAAAACTGGCAGAATGACAGACTGAAATGCAAGCAGTAACATATATTTAAAAACAGAGGAATTAAAAACATTTTATAATAAAGATTTTTTAATACAGATGTAAACTAAATCAGTTTTTAGACAAAGTATTACACGATTCACCTCAATATCTCAACTTTAAAAACTTAATTCTTTGTATTATAATTATCAGTGCTTTGATCTTATAAAAAGAGAATATCAATTAAAAAAATAATGCCAAACATGGCTTGAAAATTATATAGACCAATATGCCCGTGCCTTGTAAAAATTCAAACTGGGCATACATTTCCCCCCTTATATGCCCAACTATGCATGTAAATATAACCTAAAGAGTAACAGGCAAAATTAACAAATATTCCGCTACTTATAGAAATAATTCTCTGTGTTTCTTCCAGTGGATCTAACCTGTGAGAGAGTATTCAGTGCAATGAATTGCATAAAATATCAATTGCGATGCAGTGTGTCATCTGAAATGATGAATATTTAATGCGAATAAGCGTTGATGGTGTTAAATAAAAAACTTTGATCCATCAGCAGTGACAGAACATTGGCTATTTAATACAAAAGGAACAAGACATGGGCAGGGCATGCACATGCCTGGAGCTAAACAGAAAGTAATTTTTTAATGATAGGTGTGTAATACTATATTAATGTTTTTTTTAATATGCAATTAAAGATATTTGGGTATGTACAAATTTTAATCGGGCATGTACTTTTTTGATTACCAAGCCCGAAAGAGCATGTAAAAATTTTAAGATTTTTCTGGCTTTGCTCAAGGCATGTCAAATTTTCAGCTGGGCATCAAGGACGTACCCAGGGGGGGGTGGTCCAGGGGGTCCGGACCCCTCCCAAAATTTCAATTTTTGTTAGCAAAATAATAATGATGAAATCTTTCTGTGGAAAATTCTCCCTTTTTCAGCATTTGGACCCCCTCCAAAATTTTTGGACCCTCCCCGAAATTTTTTCCTGCGTACGTCCCTGCCGG
The DNA here is from genome assembly GCA_038373885.1 of Cheiracanthium punctorium. NCBI lineage: Eukaryota > Metazoa > Arthropoda > Arachnida > Araneae > Cheiracanthiidae > Cheiracanthium > Cheiracanthium punctorium. Next base: position 101,198 of record JAWZYV010013115.1, read on the forward strand.
GCATGTACTTTTTTTTGACACATGCCCGATTGGGCATGTAAAAAAATTGATCATGGGAGATTCATGAATTACTTTTAAAACTCGACTGACTCAGTGAATGATTTGATGACAATCAGCTTGATGGACCTGAAATTGAGGACTTACATTAGCGACTGATCCTTGACAATCTTCAGGAAAAGGTTTCAGACATATTAATGTCTGCTATGCTGTTCATATATATTAGGTGTCCATATTGATTCGGTTTGTGGTTGGAACATTTCCTTTCAATGCAAACAGTCTGAATCATGTAAATTTTACAGAGAGGTAAAGGAAAGTAATATTCTTCAGGCATATAAAATTTTGATTCGGCATGTATTATTTTAGGCTACATGACTGGGCACGTAAGGTTTTGGAGATTTTTCTTAGAGATGTAACGGATAGTGATTTTGCCGGATATCGGATCCGAAGCTCCTTTGGTTGCCAGATACGGATATCCAGCACTAAACATGTATTTACTTATCAAGTTTGTTTTTTAAATTTTTTTTTATATAATGACATCAGAATAATAAATTGCAAACATGTTTCCCCACCTCATTTAAGTATTTTTTAATAAATAACTTATAATTTACAAAAACTAAATCATACATATATGTACATAAAGAATGTTATTTAAAATGTAAAAAGTTAAAATATTCTTTTTATGTGTGCACTTCTGGCAGAAGCAGATAAATTTTAACATTGACACATTTATTAATGTATCTACAATTGCAGATTATTTTCACAAAGAAATGTATACTTTTTTGATTTATTTACAAGTAAAATTTCTATTTTCATAAGATACCTATGATAGATGAATTAATTTTTTCCAAACATAGGTTTAATGCCTTTTTTCTGTTTTAATAATTTAATATTAATTTACATTAAGTCATTTTTAGTCTTATTTTAAGTTAAATTAGTTTTAGAGATTGATAAATAAAAAGTAAATATATTTTAAATATTTATAATGAAATTATCATGCTTTCTTTTGTAGTTTTATACAGGTATGAAGCAGAATTTTTCAGGTTATGCATTAATTTGCTTTAAAAGAAAATATTTTTCTAAACTATCGGTTGAAAAACAAAAATAGATCTGCTTAATTGTTTAGCTTCTAAAATATACGAGTATTCTTTCACAGTACAAAAATTTATGTGGCACCATAAGGGGAAAAATAGGGGGGGGGGGAATATGTACATACCCATTAAAAAAATAATTTCAAACTTTAGTTTCGAAATTTTAGGAAAATTTCACTTTTTTACTCTTGATTTTGACATTCCTATATACACGGGTCATTCTCAGTAAAAGCAGGAATTTCTGTCATATGATATTTATAATGAAAGTTAAAACTTTTAAACTAATATACATGAGTTTTAAACCTTAATAAAAGAGGTAGAAAGCATAGAAACTGCAAATTAAGTAAAATCTACTAAATTTATTAATCGAAATTTGTCCACAGATGGTGATTAGTCACGTCTGTGGACTGTCACTTCTTACTGTTTCCCTAATTTCTAGGCTTATAGTTGCTAAAAAAAACATTAAATAATCTCAATAAATATCATTTTGAATTGTGAATGTATTTGAAATACTAGCTTCAAAACAAAAAATTGCATTATAAATTTTAAAGTACTCTTAATTTCAAAATAAATGCTTGTATACGGGGTGATAGGTCACATCTGTGGACAGAAACAAAAGTATTAATAAATTCCTCCAGATGGCAGTATTTTATTGTTACACTTCATAAATCTGTTCTCAAAGAACCATTTTGTTTGCAGATACTAGAACAAGTGTGTTACTTTGTGTTTAACTGTATTTACTTTTAAGTTTTTAGCAGTTTTTTGTTACGTGTAGAGATCAACACATCACATCTGTGGAGCTAACAGAACTCATATAATTAGGTAAGTTTATTAAACAAACCAATATACATATAATTTTAGGTATTAAAAATTTGTTTACTGATTCTTAGAACATAATCTTGAATACATCAGTGTCTTAAATGTAGAAAAGTATGGTTTCATCACGTCTGTGGACATCACATCTGTGGACAAAGTATGTCCACAGATGTGACACTGTGTCTACAGATGAGATTGGGACAGGACTAGAAGTAACCAATATGCCTTATATTTAAGTTTAATGGGTTTGGGTTATCAAGAACATTACTAAATACACAATATTTTAATATGTGAAATAACCATAATTTTACCAAAATTTAATGTATTTTGAGATTTTAGCACAGTGGTAAATTTATTTTCATGTATTATTTTTTCTTATGTTTGATTTTTTTTTTCCTTCAGATTTAAAATGGAAAAACAAGAGGTTAGAAATATTATTAAAAAAACCTAAAAAGGAAAGTGAGAAAGAAATAGAAAGAAGAGAAATGAAAAAGCTAAGCATGAGACATGCCAGAGCGAGATTAAAGAATGAAAATCCAGAAATGTATGAGGAAATAAAAAAGAAAGATAGGGAATATCAGAAAGCATCAAGAAAAAAAATTGCATATTAGAAAAAAATGGCGTGAACGAGCTAAGATTCATAGGAAAAAGAAAAAAGACATAAAACAAAATCTTATTGGAACTCCACCTGAAAGCCCTGAACATGAAACCCTCAAAAGCAGATCATCTTGTTCCAGGGTTAAAAGTGGCATTAAAAAAAGAAGGAAGAATAGAAAACTAATGAAGGAAGAATTGGATAAACTTAGAGAAGAGAATAAAATGTTGAAAAGAAATGTCAATAAATACAAACAAAGATATTTCAGAATAAAATTAGCAAAATAAGATACACCAAAAAAAGAAGTAAAGAAAATGTTTAGTGGCCAACAGGTGCCTGATGTTATTCGTAAAAACCTTGAGTTTGGAGCTGTATTAAGTAAACAGATTAAGGAGAACTTCAAAAAAATGTGTTTTAAGTAAAAAGAGAAGTTTAATAAGTATGATAAGTGGTAAAATCATTTTAAAATGCAGGTATTACCGACGAATTTTGCTTTTAACATCAAAAAATCTGTTGAAAATGAAAATTGGCCTTCAAAAAACAAAAAAAATTTCAAAAAGAAAGAATGAAAAATGCTATTGTGATGTTTCTTGAACAAGATGATAATAGTAGGCTCTGCCCTGGAAAAAATGACACAGTTACAAAGAAAAAACAGAAAATGCAAAAAAGGTTGCTATCTGATTCTATAAAAAACTTACACCAAAAATTTATAATCAAATTTCCAGAGTTTAAACATATTAGCTACTCACAGTTTTGCCGTGAAAGGCCATTTTGGATTGTCTCACCTGATTGTGAAAAACGAAATACTTGCAACTGCAATTTATATGATAACTTTAAATTGATTTTGAAAAAATTGAAATTGATAGGAATAATTAATATAGGATCACCTAATGAGTTACTTCAAAATATAACTTGTGATAAACAACTTTATGTAAAATGTCTACAGAAAACCTGTTTGAAATGTGCAAGTAATGTGATTGAAATGAATAAATTTACAGATATAGTAAAGTACGAGCAATGGGTAAACAAAAAAGTAGAGCATCAGATTGCAAATGGGGTTAAATTGATACAAATAACTAACAAAGAAATAATTACTTGCTCTAAAGGTGAACTAGTTTTGAAATTTACAAAGCAACTTGCACAGTATAGACAGCATGTTGCTAACATCAGTAAGTTATTCATATATTAAAATGCAGTTTGTATTTTGTACCCAAAAGGTAGTGTATGTGTTTTTCAATTATTTTTTGCTGAATGTTTTAAAATTTCAGTGATAACTTTCTACTAATTCCAAAACCAATGGGTAATTATGCAAATTGATACTTACATTTATGCTAATTTCTTACCTTTTCCTTCACATACAGCCCGTAAAACCCTTTGTGTCATGTCTGTGGAAATGGTGGTCACATCTGTGGACATCTTTTATTTTGTGTTCTAATAACTTCAAAATTTATTATATATGATCTGAACCACTATAACAGTGTCATTATTTAAGCTAAGATCTCTTCAGAATATACGTATAAACTTAATTAAAATTAAAAAAATAAAATAAAAAATCAGTAGTGAAATTCCTGCTTTTTCTGAGAATGACCCACACATGTACACACAGACAAGGGCGTAGCCAAAGGAGGGAATATCGGGATATATCCCTCCCCCCCCCCCCAAAAAAAAAAAAAAAAAATTTGGATTAGAGATCAAGATTAATGCTGTGCAGAAATTCTGTCTATTGATACACATATAAGTTCACATCCCCACCAAAAAATTTTTCTGGCTACGCACCTGCACACACACACACACACACACACACAAAAAAAGATTAGTCAAAGTACTTATGGAGTGATGTATTATAAGTATGTATGGAGTATAGTATAAGTATGTATGGAGTGATAATCATACACAATACTGTAGTAGTAACTAAAACAACTACTTTAAACTAGTAAAATACCATGTTACAACATGGCTGTCTGCACAAGGTATAACCATGTTATAATTTTCATTTATAAATATTTCACAAACACATTTTAAATGTACATATTTTAAGTAGATTTAACTTTAAAAATCAATTGAAACTTGCAGAAAATCTTAAATGAATTTAAATAACTAAATTCAATTTAAAAAATATACAAAATAAAGGTTAATTTTTAATTATTAGGTATTGGAGACTTCAGTAAAGGAATGCTCAGTAAATGATTGTCATTTAGAAAAGGATGAAGATTGAAAATTTCTTCCTGCTTCTGTAAATAAATTTTGAACATAGAATAATAAGAGTCAGGGACTGAGCTACACACTTGGGGGCCCAGGGCACAGATACTTTTGGGGGGCCCCTGCACAAAAATTTTGCTGCAGAATATTACTTAATTAAATTAAGTTAAAACCAATTATCATTCCTAAGTTAACCATATGTAAACATTTACAAATCAGTAAAATGTCACAACAGATACCACTAATATGAATTTTTCGATTTTGAAATGTTTTTATGGGTATTTACAGCCGTCACACACCTTTGAAAAGATAAAAGGAGGAGCATGCTGAGGTGTCCGAACGAATTTGCGAATATCGAATTTATTGAATCGAATGCATAATTTTTAGCGTTACAAGTTACATTAAATTAAAAATTTTGAATATTTGTGATGAAATGAAGAAATCAGAAATTTTTCTCTTGAGAGATAATTTTAGTAGCTATTATGATTACATAAAAGGAATTTTGGGGGCCCCTAAAAATCTGGAGGCCCAGGGCACGTGCCCCGAAGTAAATCAGTCCCTGATCGGAGTTTTTTTGTTAATTATCAGATTTCCGGAGCAAATTAAAAATATCAGAGGAACGCATGGGGAGAGAGTGTAAAATTACATTATTTCTGGGATTACCATGAGAGAAACTGCATATACTGAATGCACATATATTTCAAATAATACTACATTGTGCTTATAATTAAACTTCCCCTATAAAGAGCAGTCTACAGCTGAAAAGGATGAGAAGATCACGTCCAAATTTGCACATGGACACTATATGAGATGTGCTTAGGTTTTTTTTTTTTTTTTTTTTTGAGTTTAGTTCAGAAATGTCAATTAAGGAGCACTTAGCAGCATGAAATCAGCTCTAAATATGAGCCTAACTAGTTATAAATGTGCTCAAAAACTACTGAACAAATGTTGAAATCGTGTGTTTATTTTGAATGATCCATTTCCAATGTTAAATTTGCTGTTTCTTCATGTTTAATAGCAACTTGAACATTTTTAACTCAAACTTTTTAATCAAAATTCCCTAAGCACTTTTTATGTATAGGCTATAAAACAAATTTTGTTACTATCTGTTCACCCATTTTCGTGGTAGAACCCTGTTTATAGGGAAAGTTTCGGTTAAAAATTACATCCCTCTGTTTTGTGTATCACTTTATCAAGACTGTTCGTTCAAATATAATTTTCCATCCTGTCCCATGCATATTATAGGTAGAACTTTAGTAGTATATAGCCCGATATCCCGCAAAGAAGTCGGACATCCGACGGTATTTCGGATATTGAAAGATCAGCCAAATACCGGATATCCGTTACATCCTAAATTTTTCTCCCCCTGATCAGGGCTGCCAGATCAAAATTCCTGAAAATAGCCAAACGGCTTCTTAAAATTAGCCAAAAATAGCCACTTTGATTACAGCGCCATCTTTTGAATTTTCGAGAAAACTTTAAAAAAGTTTAGAATGTAGCATAGATGTTCTTCACAAGCTCATTTTTGTGGTTAAATTAATAACAATAATAATAAAGATTAGTAGATTAGATCGCAAAAATAACGAGTTATTACTTAGAAAAATTTTAGCGCTAGAAACAAGCAAGGACCGTGCACAAGGCCCCAAGACAATATGCACTATACAGTATACTTTCAACGCACGAGACCAGAATGATAAATCAGGTAGAATGCATCGATTAGGAGACACTTTCCTTATGCAAGAGCGGAATGATAAATCGAATTGAATGCATAGATTAGGAAACACTTTACAACGTTTGAGAGGGCTTCACCCCCCCCCCCGGAAGAAAATCAAAATAATTATTTATTTGCGTGCTAAATTTACTCTCGTAATTAACTGAATAACAAATTACATTTTTACATTCTCAGAAGTTATTAACATTTATTAAATGATGCATTTTTATGAAGAGCATATATTCGCCAACAATCACAGAATCCAGCTATAATTAGCCAAAAAACAAGTGGCTAAAATTTTGATTTTCTTTTTAGCCAGCAGATTCAGAATTTAGCCATAATTAGCCAAAAACCGAGTGGCTAAACAAAAATTTTTCTTTTTAGCCAGCAGCTTCTGAAATTAGCCAAAATGGCTAAAATTAGCCACATCTGGCAACCCTGCCCCTGATGTCAAATGCTACTTTCAAAATGATTCAAATCAAATGATTTTTTAAAAGAGTTTATTTAGTTTCGTTGTTTATTTTCTGTAACGATCATAGACTACTGAAATGTTTGTAAAGAAATAAATATTTCAAAGAAAGTACATAAATTAAATCTGAAGTTCATTGTGATATAATTAGGTCGCCGCGATCGGTTTTAAAAACGGTCACATTTTACCTGAAATTGGTAATGCTTTAGTCCTTTTAGTATAAGTCATTCATTTTTCTTATTAATACAGCAGATTGCAACTGTCATAAAATGATTTGTGAATATGTTTTAAATTCAGCACCTTTTTATAGAAATAAATTACAAGAAAATAACATCTTACCACCACAATATCACACGAAGATTTTCTTTTAGAAGAAATATCGTCCGAAATATCTTTTAAAGATGACATAACTTTAGCTTTTTTAAAAAAACTAAGCGGTTTTTGCTAACTTTACCTTTCCCGAGTTTGTTTATTTTGAATTGAAGTGAAGTTTGTCCGTGTGTGTTGGTTGGTTGATTTTCAACCATGCATGTGTCCCTGTTCAGCAGTTGCACAGTAAGAGATCATGTGATACAAGTGGTCCATTAATTTTACACCTGATGTAACAAGGACCAAAATTATTTTTCATTCAGGGCTAGTTGATGAATGAATGATGAATGAAAGTAATGGATTGAATTTGTTATGCATACTTTTTGATATTTTTTACATTTTTCTAAATTTAAGATGCCTGTCTTCTTTTAAAGTGCAAATTTTGGACAAAAATCCAATTATCTTTTTTGATCAAATATGAATGTCTTGGCTTCTTTAATATTTTCTGCTGTCTTATTTAGAATTTGAGTAATAGGAATGGACATTTTGCATGGTTTCTGAGTTCGAGGCTAAAATTCGTCTGCTGGCGGTATTTATATCCGCCAGCTCCTATTGAAATGCATTGAGTATCCATTTTATAATTACTGTTTCTCATTATCAACCCTTCGGAATGAGTTATTGTCTTTTTAATATTTAAATAGATGGTTTAGAAGACGATGATATCGCATTTCGCTTCAAAACTTTGTTAATAAAAGGAGTATTAGCGTTATAAAATTATTACGTTTCTGCAAACACTGTATAAGTAATACATCATTGAGTTGATTTTGAGTTTTCTGAATTTAAAATAGTACAAATATTCATTAAAAACCTCCCACACCTTTTAAAAGTACGATCCTTTAAATTATTTTTAGTATTTAATTATTCTTAACATTTAAATGAAATCTCACAATGAAGATAAAATTAATTTATAAAAAGCTTTTATTTCTTAATGACTAATATTCTAACTTCTTTTGCAACATTCTATTATCTATCTTCTATATTTCTAGAAGAACCCAGATAGCACAAACTTGTCCAGAACACGTCTAGAAGACGTCATATAGACAAGCTGACATGTCCATTAAACATCTTGGATTCGCCCAATTCTGGTCCATTTTACGTCAATATGGCACTATAGGACGCCCATATGACGTCTTATAGACATGTATATGGACGTAATAATGGACGTGTTTGTCTATTTGTAGACCTTTTACGGTCGAATCCTGGACATCAACAAAAACCATTTAATAATTTTTAGCTAATTGTATGTAATGATTAATTTAAATTTATCGTTACATCTTATTAACGAATTTTGTAAAAATATTCGTACCAATTTTTTTTAAACCAACCTTTAAGTACTTGCCCCGCTTCAGATTCGAACCCTTGATCATGGTCTTCACAGTAGAGTGTGCTAACCACTATACGCAGCGAGACTTGCTCTGATGCGTCAAAATGCTGAACTAAAGATTTTTTAGTTTCGGACTGGGAACTTAGAAAAAAATATGCAGCTATTCGTTTTTGGATGTTGAGTCGCTAGAGAATTTTCTTTTTTTGAGGATACGAGTTTCTTTTTACACAATACCGCTTTTATAGGAAATAATAATACATAAAAAGTATTTTAAATTTCAAAAGTTCCTCGACAAAAAAAAAAAAAAAAAAAAAACCTCTAGAATGTAAAAAGTTTTTAAAATTTTTTGGGGTAAAATTTAACATCAATAAAAACATAAAGTATAATAAATTCATGCGTCGTAAGTACACCCAGGTAGCACACATACGTTGGGGCAACGTTGAAATGACACGTTGGCTTACGGTTATCCAACGGTTGGCAACTGGTTATTTCTTACGTTGGACCAACGTATGCTCTAACGTTTTGCCAACATATTTCCAACCGTTGGGCTAACGTATGAATGCATACGTTGGGCTAACGTATAAATACATACGTTGGGCTAACGTATTAATGCATACGTTGGGCTAACGTATTAATGCATACATTATGTTAACGTATAAATGCATACGTTGGGTTAACGTGTAAATGTATACATTGGGACACCGTAAAATCTGTATGTTGTCACTCTATTATCCAACTGTTGGAAATTGGTTATTTTTAACATTTAGCTATCATAATTGTTAACCGTTACATTTATAAGTTAGTTTCATATTTTAGGCCAATGCAGAAACCTAATGTTGGATAATTATATTTGACGAATATTTGACAAATTGATGTGCTATTTCATAACATTTCTATAGATATATGAAAAACTGTCAAATTTGAAATTAAAGTTTTTAATTATTTTACTAACAGCAAATGCAGTGACAGATTCAGGCAGATATGTAGAACGAAGCATATTATCAAATAGTCACATTTTTTCTTTCATCAAATATGGTTCCACCTCAACAGTGGGTTTCTGTGCGCTTAGGAGGAGGGCGAGCGGACACCCCACTCCCCCTAAAAAGTACTTTTGTCGACAAAATCGTCAGTTGCCAAAGGACTGTCAGCAAATTTCAGCTTTAATCACCAATCTGTAAAATGCTCAGTGTATTAATTACCAGTTCTGCCGACAGTTTATTATAAGTTATACTATATCATGAACATAGTCTTGTTACAATTTTCCTTTTAGTGATTTTTGTGCCAGTAAACAAGTCCCTTTTGTCCCCTCAAGCCAACTTCATTCCAGATCATGTAATGTAGTGTGTATTTAAGGCAAACATGCACATTAAGTATCTGCCTAGGGTGGGGGGTGCCTCGGGCGAAGGACTTTTAGGGGATTTAATGCGTATTCACGCTACATCTGGAGGAAACCGCCCAAGAGGCCAGATAATCGGTGTATATTTTTGAAAGCATATTGGTATATATCGTCAGAAAATTTTGTCTTTACACCCCCCCCCTCCCAACATTTTTGCTTAAAACTGGCTCTAGTCCCGTCACTAACAGAAATGTGTTATTTTCAAATAGTAAACGATCTGTCAAGTTACAAACATATATTAATCTGTAGAAAACTAACCTATTTTGCACTATGAGGAAAATTAATATTGCAGGTGCAACTTATGAACTGTTTAAAAAAAAGGAGGGGGGAGAGATCGGAAGCAGGAAAATATTTAGAAGGTCTTTTCAGAAGCTATCCTTTACAGTTTTAGAGAACCAGGACGGCAGGCAAACCAAAATCATAAAAACTTTTCGAATTAATTAAAAGAAAAAACATATAACGTTAAAGGAAAGAATGCTTATTTTTTGAAATATGATTCATATCCCTCCTTCTCCTTTGACAGTTACTTTTGTAAAGTGTCTCTCAAAACCTCTGAAAATGTACTCAATTGAAACTTTTGTAAGGAGGCTTAATCTCTTATTTTTTTTTTTTTTTAATATTCATGTGGGGAAATCCAATAGGAGTATAAAGTCACTGAAGAATGTCACAGAAATCATTCTTTACTAAAATATTTATTTATTATTTTTTACATTTATTTCAATTTACGTAGTTTTTTAGATTCTTAATTTTTAGTTTGCCCGAATAAAATTGGTATGGAATACAATGACATTTCGTAGTTCTATTTTTATTTTCAGTTAACTGTAGATATTGACTGCAAAGTAAAAGAAAAAAAAATATTGCATGCGTAATGCATATGCATTATGCATGCAATATCGACGCATGCAAGTATCAACACACGGGTGCATCTATATTATCTGACTATGAGAAAGATATCAGTACAACAGAATGTATTAGTGATGCTGCTTACACGCTATAGCACATAAAATGAAAAAGTCGTTGATGGTACACAAAAAAAAGTTACAACGCGTCCCGCATAATTACCATTGCACAAAATTTTGAAAAAAAAAATCTGATGTGTCCAACACATGACTTCCTTGCACGTCTATTAAATCAAAAATGTTTTTTACGCACTTCCTCTAAACTTATTTGTTTGAAAGATATAAAATATCAATAATAGTAAGATATAGCGATTTCTAGCCAAACATTTTGATATCGCCAAGCTGAGTTCAATTTGAAAGATTTCTTTCTGACACTTTATTTGGCGATATTTCGCATAAAGCCGACAAACTTGAGATAGTTTGCGAGATTTTGGGGATAGCCAAAGTAGTCATTGACCACAGACTTTCAATGAATTGAATGCATCCATACACCTTAATGTATTTAAAGTCATTTGGCTCACCCTGTAAATAAATTCCCAGTCGATTGCTGTCAAAAAAGATATTGAAAACCGTTAGATATTATAATATAGTTCTAAATACAAAAGTTCAAAATTCTACGGGTTAAAGTTTTAGAGTTATACAAAATACGAAATAATTTTTGGCGCCAAATTTGGCGATATTTCGGCGAAACTCGTCAATGTCGACGACATTTGGCGAGATATTAAGCATGGACCAACAATAACAGATTATCGCCAAATTTGGCGATATTTCGCCAAAACTCGCCAAGAACGATGACAAATGGCGATACTTTGGGCATGGACCAAATGACTGACTATCGCCAAATTTGGCGACATTTCGGCAAAACTCGCCAAGGTCGAGGACAGACGGCGAGATTTTGGGCATGTACCAAACAATGACTGTCTACAATTGTATTATATTGAAGATGTCCATAGACATTAAAGTACTGAAATTCTTTTCAGTGGTCCTGTAAATAAACTCTCCAGTAGATTTTAACCAAAAATCGACATGCACAACTAGATGTTACAACAATCTTATATATGAAATTTCATAATAGTTTTTGAGATTTGAGAGTTAAATATGCACACACGTACACAAAAAAGTCGCCAAGCTTGGCGACTTTTGGCATAGTACTTGAGGGAGGCACGTGACGGTGGTCGGACCATTACCTAACTTATGTGGTAGGACGGTATTGTGCTTGAAATGGATGAATCTCCTAAAATTGCCATTGACCGTAATGTATTGGAAATCTTTTGAGTGTTCCTGTAGCAGAACTGTAAATGATAAACACACTTTTTTTAATGGAGAAATTCATTTTCTAACTCTTTACAGCATATATCACTTCTGAGTCGTTTGAAATAGCCCAATACCTCTAAAAAACGCTTTGATGAATTTCGGCCCATAGAGCGTAATGTATTTCGAATCTTTTAGGCGGTTCTGTAGATAAACTATCCAGTCGAATGGAACCGAAAGGGGAGGTGCACAACTAGATGTTACAACAATCCTAAATATAAAGTTTCAACATTCTACGCCTAATAGTTTTTGAGATATGCGAGTTTAATGAATTTCGGCCCATTGAGCGTAATGTATTTCGAATGTTTTGGGCGGTCCTGTAGATAAACTATCCAATCGAATGGAACCAAAAGGGGAGGTGCACAACTAGATGTTACAACTATCCAAAATATGAAGTTTCGACATTCTACGCCTAATAGTTTTTGAGATAAGCGAGTTTAATGATTTTCGGCCCATAGAGCGTAATGTATTTCGAATCTTTTGGGCGGTCCTGTACATAAACTATTCATTCGATTGCGACCAAAAGGGGAGGTGCACAACTAGATCATAGAACAATCCTAAATATCAAATCTCAACATTCTACGACCCATAGTTTTTGAGATATGCGAGTTACATACATACGTACGTACGTACGTACGTACAGACGGCATGGAAAAACTGACCATAATAAACTCGCCGTTGGCCAAAATGAGTTGCAGACGCGTTAATATGATCGTGCATGCTAGCCTACGATGAGATGCATCGAAAAAATTTTTAAAATTCAATTTAGAGGTAGTCAAAATCGGTTTTTTTGTCGAAATTTGGCCCCCAAAATTTTTCGGGATCACATTACTTCCTTATACTACGTACAAGGAAGTAAAAAGAGAGAGAGAGAGAGAACTTTTTTTTTTCCATAGCGCATCCTTTCTCTAATGCAAAAAATAGAATGTCTGAAGAAAAGTTTTAAAAAATCAGTATTGATTTCAGTTCATGGATCTGAACTCTCAGTCACAGCATATTACTTAAAGAGCTACTGATATTTTTCATTCAACTAAAATACGCAGTAGAAGAGACTTGTCAAAGCAATAAAAATGTTTTTTCTTCCAGTACTCTCAAAGAGTATTTGATTACATATAGAGGTAAAATCATACAAGACGGTGCCCCTCATGTAAACACGGCGATAGCCGCTGGAGCTTGGCGATCGCCAAGTGCGAGCGTTACGGATCTTGGCGCCAAGCTCCAGCCATGGCGCCAAGCCACCCTGGCGACCGCCAAGCTTCAACGGCTATCGCCTTCTTGTGACGAATAAACACAAGTATTTACCACTAAAATTTTTATAAAGAAACACAAATTCTAAGTAAATGACACTATATAAAACAGTCAAATACACAACAAAACATTAGAAAAAGTAGATTAAACAAGCACTTACCTCACCTTTCCCACCTCATTTTTTAATGGAAAGACCGGGAACATCCATTACAACGATGAAATTCCCCAAGACGAAATAAAGACGAAATTCCCCGAGACGCTCACTAACTTACGATAAAGGGTCCGCAAAACGGAATCAAAAACACAAGGAAAATCCAACACAAACTTATTCCACTCAGAATCAAAGAACATCAAACTTCAATCTTCGTGCAATTAACACTAAATGAAAATTCTATACTTCAAATGCACCGCGTTTAATTTTCAGAATTGCCAGTCAAATTCTGATTAAAAAAAAAAAAAAAAAAACGATTTTCCAGACCAACATGTGATAAAAAATCCAGACGATTTTCAAGTTTATGACGTCAGCTTTACATATGTTCTCCAAGGGCGGAACCAGAAACTCCTTCGGAGGAGTGCGCAAATTGTGAATATTCATTTTATCTAGTGTAAAGCCTGCTAAATATTGGTAAAAGCCCCATTTATGTAGTGTAAAAACATTTTTCTTGGAGGAGGCGCGCGCCCCTCTGCGACACCCCCAAAAAAACATCAGTGGGTCCGGCCACCGCCTCAAACGGGACCCCTCGAAAATATGCTAACGCGGGCCCCTTTGCGAGACATCTCAAAAAAACATCAGTGGGTCCGGGCGGGCCCCTCTTCGAGATCCAAAAGAAACATCAGTGGGTCCGGGCGGGCCCCTCTGCGAGACCCAAAAATAACATCAGTGGGTCCGGGCGGATACCCTCTGCGAGATCGCAAAAAAAACATCAGTGGGTCCGGCCACCGCCTCAAGGGGGCCCCCTCGAAAATATGCTAACGCGGGCCCCTCTGCGAGACCCCAAAAAAAACATCAGTGGGTCCGGCCACCGCCTCAAAAGGGCCCCCTCGAAAATATGCTAACGCGGGCCCCTCTGCGAGACCCAAAAAAAACATCAGTGGGTCCGGCCACCGCCTCAAAAGGGCACCCTCGAAAATATGCTAACGCGGGCCCCTCGGCGAGACCCAAAAAAAACATCAGTGGGTCCGGCCACCGCCTCAAAAGGGCCCCCTCGAAAATATGCTAACGCGGGCCCCTCTGCGAGACCCAAAAAAAAACATCAGTGGGTCCGGCCACCGCCTCAAAAGGGCCCCTCGAAAATATGCTAACGCGGGCCCCTCGCGAGATCCAAAAAAAACATCAGTGGGTCCGGCCACCGCCTCAAAAGGGCCCCCTCGAAAATATGCTAACGCGGGCCCCTCTGCGAGACCCAAAAAAACATCAGTGGGTCCGGCCACCGCCTCAAAAGGGCCCCCTCGAAAATATGCTAACGCGGGCCCCTCGGCGAGACCCAAAAAAAACATCAGTGGGTCCGGCCACCGCCTCAAAAGGGCCCCCTCGAAAATATGCTAACGCGGGCCCCTCTGCGAGACCCAAAAAAAAACATCAGTGGGTCCGGCCACCGCCTCAAAAGGGCCCCCTCGAAAATATGCTAACGCGGGCCCCTCGGCGAGACCCAAAAAAACATCAGTGGGTCCGGCCACCGCCTCAAAAGGGCCCCCTCGAAAATATGCTAACGCGGGCCCCTCTGCGAGACCCAAAAAAAAACATCAGTGGGTCCGGGCAGGCCCCTCTGCGAGATCCAAAAAAAACATCAGTGGGTCCGGCCACCGCCTCAAAGGGGCCCCCCTCAAAAATATGCTAACGCGGGCCCCTCTGCGAGACCCAAAAAAAAACATCAGTGGGTCCGGCCACCGCCTCAAAAGGGCCCCCTCGAAAATATGCTAACGCGGGCCCCTCGGCGAGATCCAAAAAAAACATCAGTGGGTCCGGCCACCGCCTCAAAAGGGCCCCCTCGAAAATATGCTAACGCGGGCCCCTCGGCGAGACCCAAAAAAAACATCAGTGGGTCCGGCCACCGCCTCAAAAGGGCCCCCTCGAAAATATGCTAACGCGGGCCCCTCTGCGAGACCCCCAAAAAAAAACATCAGTGGGTCCGGGCCACCGCCTCAAAAGGGCCCCCTGAAAAATATGCTAACGCGGGCCCCTCTGCGAGACCCAAAAAAAACATCAGTGGGTCCGGCCACCGCCTCAAAGGGCCCCCTCGAAAATATGCTAACGCGGGCCCCTCGGCGAGACCCAAAAAAAAACATCAGTGGGTCCGGCCACCGCCTCATAAGGGCCCCCTCGAAAATATGCTAAAGCAGGCCCCTCTGCGAGACCCAAAAAAAACCATCAGTGGGTCCGGGCAGGCCCCTCTGCGAGATCCAAAAAAAACATCAGTGGGTCCGGCCACCGCCTCAAGGGGGCCCCCTCGAAAATATGCTAACGCGGGCCCCTCTGCGAGACCCCAAAAAAAACATTAGTACAAGTTGAAGCAAATTAGAATAGTAGACGAAAGAACAGGAAAAAACGAAAAATAACAATAACGCATGCGCAAAACGCAAATTAACAGCTTAGTGACGTCAAATTGAGCAAGCGAATTCGTTACATTCATCGATACATACATTCGAAAATATGCTAACGCGGGCCCCTCTGCGAGACCGAAAAAAAAAAAAAACAGTACAAGTTGAAGCAAATTAGAATAGTAGACGAAAGAACAGGAAAACACGAAAAATAACAATAATGCATGCGCAAAACGCAAATTAACAGCTTAGTGACGTCAAATTGAGCAAGAGAATTCGTTACATTCATCTGCTTACGTCACACAGTAGCTAGATTAAAAAACAACTATTACGCATGCCCGAAAGTGCAAGAAATTTCGCATCTTTCAATAGTTCTAAATTATCCAATTTAGAATATTTGACGCATTATCATTCCTTCAAAAAAAAAAAACGTCGCCAAGCTCTACACATATCTTTATGGTTGCCAGTCAAACAACCATCGGCAGGGTACTTTACTAACGTTGAACATCGCTCACGATGTCGCCAGAACCAAGGGGCACCGGATACGGAACATAGACCCATATGGATTATGTATTTTTCTCCATAAAATTTGAGTCCTGTAGCATATAACAGGTGTAGATACAAAAATCTCTTCTAAAATAATAAATAAATAACAAAATGAAGTTGGTAAATATAGGTATATATATGAACTGTAAAGTACTATAACACATTTGTAAAATATTAAAATAACTGAATTCTTAAAACTGTAAAATATTTTATACATACCTTTAACAACAAAAGAATTTTGATGCACAAATTTAAATCCTTGTTGTTGATTAACCACTGTGAACCAACGAGATTTCAAAATTGAAGTAGTGTTAATTTAATAACTACTTCTAAATCTGAAATCTCATTAGTCATTATAATCTTGCAAAATATAAGCACGGCTCAAGTTGATTTTTTTCAGAATAATCTTATTAGGAGAAAACAATTGTGTCCAATTTTACCTTCTCGACTGTTGTACAACTATGAGCAAATAAAACTTTATTTTTAAGCTGTCTAGCATTGTTTAGTAATCCAAAACGCATCTTTTAATAAGCACTGTGCAATTATTATATATTTATTACCATAGCTCCATAGTAATTTGTTTGTTTACATACTTTGAAGATCGTTAGGCTTATGGACAATCGAACTATAATCAATGCATCAATAATAATAGTTATCGTGATTCAAGATACTACGAACCTATGCAACGATTAAAATTCACAGACATATAGCTGAAAAGATAAATATTCGTTTCAGATTTCAACTATCAATCACTTTATAAAAGTGTATCAACACATCATAACAAGCAATGGCGGAAACGAAACGGCGAACGGACATGAATCTATCGCTTCTCGGTTTCCTGAATGTGTGTCTCTGCGCATGCGCAATGATACGGTTGCCCAACACAACATTCAGCCATCCGATGGCCAACGGTTGTTTTACCTACGGTTGCCCAACACAACATTCAGCCATCCGATGGCCAACGGTTGCCCAACACAACATTTAGCCAACAGAATACCGACATTTCCATATGGACATCCAACGTTTGCCCAACGTAACAACCTTGTGCCAACCACGTGCCATCAATAACCCAACGTATGTGTGCTAGTTGGGCAGTATTGGTTAAAATGTAAATCAATGACAAAAAAGTAACTTTTCCATATTTTGTCCATTTCTGGACCTATACGCACATCCATTTCCATTTTTGTCGTATCACTAACATAGTGTGTATCATCTGGAATACGTCCATTAATGGACATATTCTGGATATTCTAAGTCTAGTTTTGGTCTATTCATGGACGTATTCTGGATTTTCCAGATTATGTCCATAAATAGATGTCTTATGGATGTCTATGTATAGACATGGATGTATTATGGATGAGTTGGACCAGAAATAGACATAAAATGGACAAGTGTGTTATCTGGGAAAGTGTTAAATAATCCCTTAGGTCCAAACAAGCTGAAACCGAAACTAATTATTACTATAAGATCGCGCACGTGGCGTATCAAATACCGCCAGGTGACGTCACGTGCAAACTGTTCATTTTGTAAGCCCTCCCATAGGTAAAGCTTAGCATTTATGTTTAGTTTCTTCTTTTTCTCTGAATGAGATTTTAAATAGTATTTGGCTTCGTCTCAAAACATCGTAACTCAAAAAGTTTGTGGTTGCGCGAGATTGCCACAGCGCACACAACACCTTCTGGCAATGGAAGAGCTGAGATCTGAGATCTTCTGTAGCAAAATCCATTGTAACAGAGTCAAAATGCTATGTTTGCATTTTGTTGTATTGAAAATGCATGTGTAGGAAATGTACTAACGATAGTAATTTCAGGATTCCCCATACCCATGAAAACTAAAAATACATACAGCATAGCAAATTGAAAATGTTCTTAAAAAAAAAAATTGATAATGAGCTGAAATTTTCTGCAGCAAAATCGTTTGTAACAGAGTCAAAATGGTTTGTTTACATTTTGCTGTATTGAAAATGCATGTGTAGGAAATGCAAAAAAAATCGCCTTTAATCCGGAAATAATATAATTAATTTCCATGTTTACGCTAACTCTGAGCCTATATCATAAATTAAGAACAATCTATACATGTGTAAACAATATGAATTTTACCTAAAGTAATTAAAAAACTTTGTAAAAAACACACATAAGAAGTAAAAGGAAAAAGGATACGCGTTTTGAACTGTTATACTGCGTAACTGTTATACTGTTATACCGCGTATCCTTTTTCCTTTTACTTCTTATGTGTGTTTTTTACAAAGTTTTTTAATTACTTTATCGTTTAACACCAGTATTTTGAGTGTTTTTTCAGATGAATTTTACCTTTTCAAACTTGATATCACCTATAAATTTCTCCCTGAACAGCGACAGACCTTTCTCTTTCGCTGACGCAAGTTCAAAATTTTCATCTCCTGACGCTTCGTAAAGGCCTCTCTCGTATCTATAAATCTCTAAGAAAAATCTTCGAGATGCAGTGGCTCTTCAAATATGCTTTTAATATTAAATAATTTTTCCCTAACACACAATCCTCCCATAGACTTTATACAACCACGTGAGTTTATTTCCCCTACTCACCTGTTTTCACTTGTCTTCTTCTTCTCGAAGTGAAAGTACCTCATGGGTTTCTTTTGGCTCGGCTAGAAAACGCTTCAATCTACCATGCGGATTTCACGGGATCGAAACCGTCTCGCGCCGCAACTCTCGCGTGTCCTTTCATTGATTGAGTTATCAATGAGGGGACACGCATTTTCCTTCTAGCCTTCTGCGACAGATAGTACCAGCACGGACTCCATCCATCTATCGCTCGTTCAAAGTCCGCAGCGAGCGCCAACGAAGCCCACATTTCGTGGCACATGTTACAAAATCCACAACGTGCAGCAAATAAGTCCACAACTATTGACAGCGAACTCACAAAGTCCACAACGAGTGGCACATCCCATAATGCTTGGAACATCGTTCGTCAGCCTCCGACTGACTCTTTAGATGGAGTAGTGTGGCAGCGAGAGATTACCCCAGCACACACAACACCTTGGCAATTGAAGGCCGAGCAGATGGGTACCTTTTGGCCCGGCTGGAAAACGCCTCAATCTACCACTCGGATTTCTCGGTATCGAAACCGGCTCCCGCCGCATGTTCTACCCTTAAGTTTTATTATAATGTTTTCAAATTTTAGTGAAATACTTCAAAAATGTTGATTTAGAAAGTTGAAGATAGGCGAACAGACTTATTGCTGGATCTAACGAGATTGAAAAAGTCGCCAAGCGAGAGCATTGATGAATATCTCACAAGGTCACATGGACTTTTGCAACAAATAAATGAATTGGGTAAGCAAATGACTGAACGAGAGCTAGTAAGATATATACACTCATGTCCATAAATTAAGGATAATGAAGTTCAGGCAAAGAAAGCAGGCAAAGAAAGAAGCAAAACAAATTTGACTTATTTGTAAAGTCTATTTATTAAACAAAAAGTAAAGAGCAAAAAAAGATGCTATATGTTTGACATAATTAATAAAAATTGCAAGTTTTACTCCCTTGATCAAATTTCAAAATAGAACCTATTTACAAAAAACAGTATAACATGGTTAGTAGGATGGTTAATACGGAGTATGTCTCCCGGACGATGCAATACAGGCCTGACAACGCCTAGGCATGCTGAGTATCAAATGATCAATCTGATCTTGGGGAATATTACACCACTCATCAAGCAATGCACTCCGAAGTTCCGGTAGACAGGTGGGAGGGGGTTGACGGGCTGCAATTCGTCGGCCAAGCATATCCCACACATGCTCTATTGGATTCAAGTCCGGTGAGTATGCTGGCCAATGCATACGGGTGATATCCTCCGATTGAAGGCATTCGTCTACAATGTTTGCACGGTGAGGACGGGCGTTGTCATCCATAAACACAAATTCAGCACCCATGGCGCCCCGAAACAAACGTACATGTTGTTCCAGAATGACATCCCGATAGATGTGGCCTGTCATCGTTACACTCTGAACATGCAGGTCAGTTCTGGAACCAAGAATAATTCCTCCCCAAACGAGCCATCCTGCACCACCGTAACGGCGTCTTTCAATGGTGTTCTCTTGGTGGTAACGGGTACCTGGCACTCTTCAGATGAATGTCCGGCGAGAATCAGACTCCAAACTAAACCTGGACTCGTCGAAAAACATCACACAAGACCACTGTTGCGGTGTCCACAATGTATGCTTTCTACTCCAGGTTAATCGCAGGCGACAGTGAGTTGCGGTAAGTGGAACACATCTGACAGGCCTACGAGCATATAGACCAATGTGCCCTAAGCGTCTGTACACGGTCTGCCTTGAAACTGTCGTACCGGTAGCTGAAGAGAGCTGACGAGACAGGTCTGATGCTGTACTCCGTCTGTTTCTTTTGGCAGTAACTGCCAAATAGCGGTCCTCATTCGTCGTTGTAACTCGGGGGCGACCTATGCTGTAACGTCTACTCACATTACCGTCATCTTGGAATCGTTGCCAAAGCCTGGAGATGACACTCTGGGCGATTCCAAGTTCCTCAGATACTTCCAGCTGGGTACGTCCATATTCCAGTCGTCCGATAATTCTGCCACGTAAAACATCATCGAAATGCTTCCTTTGTGCCATAACTATGCGGTTTTTGCACTGAAAGGCTTTCACAGCGCTTGTGAACAATTTTACTTCTTTGCCACCATTCCTTATATACCCCTCTCTTACACTCTCGTCATTGTGACGTACCATCCACGCCATCTGGTGGTTTCCTGTAATTTACATATTCTTCTTCAAGATGTGTGTGATCATTCCACAGGTGAAATTTTTATTTTAGAGATCAATTTCTGTGTGATTCTGAATTATCCTTAATTTATGGACATGAGTGTAGTTGAAGGATTGCCAGAAACGTATGGATCTATTACTTTGGTGTTATCTACTAATAGAGGAATTAATTTTACAGACTTGCGACAAACATTGATTAACTTTGAGAAGAGAGAACGAGAAAGAAAATGCGAATCCAGGGCTTTTAAAGCGCACAAGGTTAAATCAAAATCTAAATGTTGTTACATTTGCAAAAAACCTGGACATTTGCAAAAGGATTGCTGGTTTCGGAGCAATAATTTTAAGAAAAATAACTTTGGAAAATCAAATACAAGTATGAAGAGTTCAAATAAGAACTCGAGTATGAAGAGTTCTTGCATGCTACAAAAATGAGCATGCAAGAATTTCAAAAGAAGAGTCAGATTCAGGAAAGGAACTGGTCTTGACAACCTCTGAGAAACGAATTGGCGAAGGGATAATGACTGAATGGCAGTATGGCACTTTCATTCTGCATGTACTTCACATATGACTCCCAATGCAGACTAGATGGAAAATATGGAGGAGGAAAATAAAATTGTCAGTGTAGCTGAAGAAGGTAGAGATATTGAATCAACTTATCGAGGAGAGGTAAGAGCTGCTACAGCAGAGTTAAATCCTAAAAATCTATACTATTAAAATCTGTGCGCGTCTGTCTGTCTGTGTGTAGCATCATCTCCTCCTAAACGGCTGGGAGTTGAGTTTCGAACGAGGTATCCACGAAATCAGAAAATTTCGAGAAAGAACCTCCGCTAATTTAAATTTCGAAATTCGAATTAGTTTAGGAGATATTAATAAAAAACCCCATCAAAAACGCTAATTTTTGCTCTCCGCAATTCCGTGATTGTAACCCCTGTAGTCAAAAAAGTGAGAAATAAGCATCGAGGTTGCCATGTTTGGCTATTTTATTAAATTATTTAGACTCCTGCAGTAAAAATAAAAGAATAATGATTTTTTTCTGTTTAGATTATTTACAGTATTTTTAATTAAAATATTGCGTTCATGTTAAATCAGAGCTGGAATTCAATGTTTTTTATGTGTAAAAGAATAAGGGATTGAGAGATTTCCGAGACTAATATGTATATTTTTTAGTTTGGTCGAAAAAAAATGGCTCATTTGGCGATTTTGAGAAAGTAATGGGTTCTACCGATTTGTACAGTTTTGGGCTTGGCGCAAATTACTGAGAGCGTAACGAAATAGTATTTTTAATAACAAGTATAAGTTTTACGGCGCTATAATTCGATTTTTCATATAGAAAGAATGCAGTTATTTAGGCGATTTTAAACGATCTATAGAATTTTCCCCAAATTAAGTAAACTGATTTAAGTTGGAGGAATTCCGCCAAATTTCAGAAAATTGAAATTCTCGCATTTTGTACATGGTAGTTAACGGTGATTAAAACCCGTTATAATTAATAATAATTTAAATAACTGCTACTTATCAATAATATGCCTGCATTAAATTTTGGCGATGGAACCATGTAAATGATCGATAACTATTTCCCATTTTGATTGCTGTTAAATCAATGCTTCGAAGGATTCCCTGAAAACAAAAAATCTCGCAAAATGGTGTATGTTGGCATTTGGCGATCGAAGTACTGTGTAAAAAATAATTGATTCTTATTTGTTAAAGCAGCACTACGGAAGTTTCTTTTACTAAAAGCTGTTAGAAAGGCGTAATTAATACTGTCTAATATATTTTTTATTTTACGAATTGAAATGTATGTTGATTCCTACTTTAGTACATTTCTTAGCAAAGTTGGCGAAAAATATTGAAATGTAGTGCAACTCTGTACATATTATTAATTCCATTCCACAATTGAGATGAGCCGATGTCACTAGCGTATGCATAGATATATATTTTTTTAAATTCCGCCAAACAGGGTATTGCGTATTGTCTTTAGTGTCAAGTTTAATTTGTGGTTTGAGCTATTTGGCATCGACTGGTGGCGTTATTGACACCAATATGGCAGTTCTAGCAAAGTAAACAAAAATAACTCATTTCATGTTCCATTTTTATAGTTTCCGTAGCAACGGAATCCATTGTTGCCACTTAAGTTATTAAATTTAACAATTAAGTGAAACCACTCATTTCTACAGCTTTTAAGACTCGTAAAAGTGAAAACGCATCAAATGTGAAACAAATAGAACTGTAAGAGGCATGCACTTTAAAAATAATCGAAGTTTTCATGTAATTCTATATACCTTTAATTTTATTTCCTTCGCGTGTGGGTGCCATTTTTATGTCAATTTTTGCTGCCTTGCTGGCAGATTATCCGGAGCAGTACACAAGCACTAATGTACATGCTCCTCCGGACATAAACAAGAGCGTATGTCCGGCGCGTATTTGTGTAACCCCCAGGCCGTACCCGGGGGACCAGGGGTCCCCGCCCCGAAATCTAAAATTTTGTTAACAAAACAATAATAATGAAGCGTTTTTGTGAAAAATTGGGCCTTTTCATCTTTTATGAATTTATAAATTTAATTTCTGTATACCCCCCCCCCTCCAAAATTTTTTTCTGGGTTGGGCCCATGGTAACCCCACTGTGTTAATCAGATTTCTGGGGTCAGATTTTTTAGAATATTTTTTTTTCAATGGAGATTCTCATCCTGAAGTATATTGATCACTGATACATGAAAAGAAAAATGATCAATTATGCGCTAGCAGTGACGTAGCCAGAAATTTTTCATGGGGGTGTTACGACTACTGCAGCTCACATATATGTATGTATACGCGTGTGTGATAAGGGAGTGAAGAATATACATTTTGTATGGCAAAAAAACTCCTCATGGGGGGTTGTGACCCCCCTATCCCCTCCTGGGCTACGCCACTGCACGCAAGCATTAAGTTGTCACATCATGAAAAACCGTCGTAGATGGTAAACACCGAAGTTTTTTCGAGGGTTATACAGAATTAAAAATTTTGTAAAATTTACTTTTGATACAGTTCGGATATTTGCCACCAAGGTGAGATGAAATATTACTAAATACAGCAACCTAGAATTTTCTTTTGAATTTGACACTATGCAACTACAGTAGATTCCCTATAATACGGTAGATACCTTCCGTGTTATAATAATCCGTGTTGTACGGGTCCTGCGCTATACTCCACCTGGAGTGCGGATTGCGCGGAATAATCGCGGCAAAACTTATTTGCACTCCGTAGAAATACAATGATGTTTGGTATTGCCATTCAAAAGTTATGTTAATTACAGGAGCTAAAGCGTCATAATATCAGAACATATGTCTCATTTTACCGTGCTGTACGAGTCTCTTTTAACGTGTTACACGAAAACGATCACAATTTTTTCGCCGTGTTCTACGAATTCGTGTTGTAGACCCGTGTTATGAAGGGGTCTACTGTAAATTGTTAAAAATAAAACATGAAATTAGTTATTTATTAAAGCGAGTTGACAGTGACACCAACGTCAGTTTTATGTAACAAGTGTGATACTGCATTAAGAGTTTAGTAAGGGTGATAAACTTTATCGCAGAAGTTACTTCACAAATGTTTTCATTTGAAATGTGACGATTTTCACGAAAACTGTGTGTAATTTTGGCTTACAACGTACGTTGTGCATCTGTTATTTCATGAAGGTTTTGTTAATTTAGGTGAAATTCAATAAAGTCATCTGCAAAATAACTGCGCTAATGTATTGTCCACGCTTTAGGAAATACAAGAGAAAATAAAATAGTTGTCAACATCATGTAATTTATTCATCTGGTATATATTAAATACTATAAGTAAGCTTAAAAAACAAAATTATATGATGTAGAAATCAAGAATTTTTCGAAAGAGAGAAGTTTCATCTGCATACCGTAAAGATCTTCTTCTTTGATCGCCAGTGATACTGACGAAATTTTTGTGTCATCAGGTGGCAATCATCTCAGATTTGCACTCATGACGTTAACTTTTAGTCACGATTCAACTATTTTTTTCACGTTTTGAGATTCCGCATTACTGGGTTTTAATTCAAATTATATGTGTAAGGAAAATATTCATTTCCCACCGTGCGGAGAACGGGTATCCAGCTAGTCTATCTATACTATTAAAATCTGTGCGCGTCTGTCTGTCTGTCTCTCTGTGTGTAGCATCATCTCCTCCGAAACCGCTGGGAGTTGAGTTTCAATCGAGGTGTCCACTTATTCGAAAAATTCCGAGGAAGGTCTTCCGCTAATTTAAATTTCGAAATTCGAATTAGTTTAGGAGATATTGATAAAAAACCCCGTCAAAAACACTAATTTTTGCTCTCCGCAACTACGCGATTGTAACCCCTGTAGTGAAAATGTGAGAAATAAGCATCGAGGTTGCCATGTTTGGCGAATTTATTAAATGATTTACACTCTTGCATTAAAAATAAAGGAATAAAACTTTTTTTCTGTTTCGAATATTTGCTAGGTTATTTTTTAATTAAAATATCGTCTGCGTGGGAAATCAGAGCAGGAATTCAATATTTTTTATACACCAAAAGAAAAAGGATTTGTAAATTTCAGAGACTAAAGTGCATAACCTTATAATTTGGCGAAAAAAAATGGCTTATATGGCGATTTGGGAAAGTGGATTCTAGTGGTTTGCACACAATTTTAGGCTTGGCGCAATTTACTGAGAGCATAAAGAAATAGTATTTTTTAAAACAAGTGCAGGTTTTACTAGAATTTAGCCTGAAATTTTAATTTTCTGTTCAGAAATAATGCAGTTATTAAGGCGATTTTAAATGATTTTCATCAAGATAAATAAATCTATTTAAGTTAGGGAAACCCCGCCAAATTTTAGAAAATTAAACTTTATCATTTGTATTGCTAATTCTATGCCCCGATTGATATGAGTTGGTGTTACGAGCGTATGAATAGATAATATTTTTTAATCCCGCCAAACAAGGTGTAATAAAATAGGAAGTCTTTATAAATACGAATGCTGTTTGAGATGAATGAGAATATTTTTAAAACCCAGTTAGACTAGCTGGTAATGCCTTTAAATTATTGCATTTATTGTCAAGTTTAATGTGTGATTCATTTTGGCTATTTGCCATCGACTGCCGACGTTAATTACACCAAAATGGCAGTTCTAGCAAAGTTAACATAAATAAATCATTTCATATTCTATTTTTAACACTGCTACAGTTTCCGTAGCAACGGAATCCATTGTTGCCACTTAAGTTGTTCAATTTAATAATTAAGTGAAACCACTCATTTCTACCTCTCTTAAGACCCAAAAAAGTGAAAACGCATTAAATGTGAAACAAATAGAATTTTAACATATTTCCTTCGCGTGTGACGTCATTTTCACGTCATTGTCTTCTGTTTTGCTGTCAGATTATCCGGAGAAGCACATTACACGCTAACGTATGTGCTGCTTCGGCGGACATAAGGAAGCAATTTGTCGGGTGCGTATTTGCCTAACCCCTCTGTGTGTCTAAATTGAAGCATTGAAACTTTGTAGGCGTTTTTTTTTTAAACTAGAAAAAGGCAGATTAACGTCGTTAACGTGAAAGAAACGATATGGAAAACTATTTAATTGGTAGCCGTAATGCGAAATGATAATCGAATATTCACATGCGCAAAGCAACAAAATTTGAAAAGTATGAAAAGTCAGGAATATGAAATGAAAATCCAAAATAAATCACCAGAGACTATAGGATAAGCATCGTGTACGAGAATGATATTGCATTCATGTACATAACAAAGGCGCTTGCAAGGAATACAAAATATAATATGAAATTAATTGCTCTTTCTTCCCATGGCTTTTGCGGAATCTTTCCGAATAACGGGATCCGATGTGCTTAGAATATTTCATATAAATTACTTATATGTTAAAGTTCTATTTATTTTTTCATATACATTCCAGTTACTCCAGTTACAAGACCAAGAGCTCTAGAAACGATTTCAGATTTTGTTTAATATTGAATTTGACACTAAGCAATTAATCTATGTTAAAAACAAAATATGAAATTAGTTATTTATTTAGTGTAAATTGGCAGTGAGATCAACGTTAGTTTTATGTAACAAGTGTGCTACTGTATTAAGATTTCAGTAAGGGTAATAAGCTTTTCCGCTTAAGTTACGTCACAAATGTTTTCATTTAAGAAAGCGACAAGATCTTCACGGAAACAGGATGCATTTTTGGTTTCTGAACGTATAATGTGCATCGATTGTTTCCTGTAGGTTTTTTAAATTTGGGTAAAATTTAATAAAGTCATCTGCAACATAACTGTGCTAATGCATTGTCCACGCTTTACGAAATGCAAGATAAGATAAAATAGTATTCAACATCATGTAATGTTATTCATATGGTATGTATGAATGCTATAAATTAAACCTAAAAAAGAGAATTATATGATGTAGAAATAAGGCATTTTTCGAAAGAGAAAAGTTTCGTCTGCATACCGTAAAGTTCTTACTTTTCTGATCGCCAGTGACAATGACGTAGTTTTTGTGTCATCATGTTGCAATCGTCTCAAATTTCCACTCATGGAGTCAGCTTTTCGTCAGAATTCCAGCAATTTTTCACTATTAGAGATTCCTATCATTGGGTTTTAATTCGAATTATATGTGTTAGGAAAATATTCGTCTCCTACCGTGCGGAGAACGGGTAAGCAGCTAGTCTTTCTATACTATTAAAATCTGTACGCGTCTGTCTGTCTGTGTGTAACATCATTTCCTCCGAAACGGCTGGGAGTTGAGTTTCGATCGAGGTGTCCACAAATTCGGAAAATTTCGAGGAAGGTCTTCCGCTAATTTAAATTTCGAAATTCGAATTATTTTAGAAGATATCGATAAAAAACCCGTCAAAAACGCTAATTTTTGATCTCCGTAATTCCGCAATTGTAACCCCTGCAGTCAAAAAAGTGAGAAATAAGCATCGAGGTTGCCATGTTTGGCTATTTTATTAAACTATTTAGACTCCCGCAGTAAAAATAAAAAAATAATGATTATTTTTCTGTTTAGATTATTTACAAAGTTATTTTTAATTAAAGTATTGCGTGCATGTGAAATCAGAGCAGGAATTCAATGTTTTTTGTGTATAAAAGAATAAGGGATTGAGAGATTTCCTAGACTAATATGTATATTTTTTAGTTTGGAGGGAAAAAATGGCTGTTTTGGCGATTTTGAGAAAGTAGTAGGTTCTACCGATTTGCACAGTTTTAAGCTTGGCGAAATTTACTGAGAGCGTACCGAAATAGTATTTTTAAAAACAAGTGTAGGTTTTATTAGAGTTTAGCTTTAATTTTTTTAATTTAGCAGTGATTAGTGCAGAAATAATGCAGTTATTAAGGCGAATTTAAACGATCTAACTTGAGAATTTTCACCAAATTAAGTAAATTGATTAAAGTGAGGGGAAATTCCGCCAAATTTAAGGTAATTGAAATTCTCGCATTTTGTACATCATAGTTAACGATGAATAAAATACATTAACACAAAGTTAATAATTTAAAATACTGCTCCTTTTCAAGTAGATGCCTGTTGTACTTTGGCGATCAAACCATATGAGTGATAGATTACTATTTCCCATTTTGGTTGCCGTTATTTCAATGCTTCGAATGATTCCTTGAAAATAATCTCGTAAAATGGTGTATGTTGGCACTTTGGCGATCGAATGTGTAAAAAATCATTGATTCTTATTCGTTAAAGCAGTGCTACGGAAATTTCTTTTTCTGGTAACTGTTAGAATGGCATATAACTAATACGGTCTAATAAATTTTTTGCTTTACAAATTAAAATGTATGTTGATTCCTACTTTACCTTTCTTAGCAAAGCTGGCGATAAATATTCAAATATAGTGTAACGCTGTGTTTAATAGAGTGTGTTCTCGCGTTTGTGCTGCTAATTACATTCCCCGATTGGAATGAGTCGATATTATGAGCGTATGCTTGGATATTTTTTTTTAATCCCACCAAACAAGGTGTAATAAAATCGGAATTCTTTTCTTTTTTCTATGCTTTGAATAAGAATAGTTTTTCAGCCCGGTAAAAATTGTGGGTATTGTAAGGATTGAAAGTAAATTTTTGAATTTGTTGTTAAGTTTAATTTGTGATTCATTTTAGCTATTTACCATCAATTTGTAGCGTTAATTACGCCAATATGGCAGTTCTAGCAAAGTAAACATGAATAATTCATTTCATGTTCTATTTTAAAGATTGCTACAGTTTCCGTAGTAACGGAATCCATTGTTGTCACGTAAGTTGTTAAATATAACAATAAGTGAAATCATTAATATCTGCATCTCTTAAAACTCGAAAAATGAAAAGGCATTAAATATGAAAAAAATAGAACATTAACATATCTGCGCTTCTTTAAAAATAATCGAAGTTTTCATGCAATCTATTATATAAATGTGAAAGTATGTTTGTTTGTTTGTTCGTCCGTGTAAAGAAGGTATTTGGTTGGGCTGATTTAAATTTAAAGACTGCGTTGTGACATGAATAAACCAGGTACGATATACACTTATAGTTGCAATAAAATAAAAAGACGTTAAATACTTGAAACTATTTTATTAAACATATACTATTGAAAAATTATTATAACGGGCGGTGGTGGCTCAGCGAAAATAACTTACGCCAGCAGGATGCCAAGAGGAAACTCAAAAAGGCCGTTGATTTTGCAAACGGACGCAATATAATCTATTTTTAGCACACCGGTCTGAAGAGACGAAACAATTAAGAACAAAAAGAAAAAGAATAGTGCATACGGGAAAAGCGAAAATACAGATTTAAAAGCCGAAATGGCAGAAAATGAAAACAAAAGTGATTTAGAAATCTTGAATTTGGATAGATTACATTAAAGAAAGCCAAAGTAAATGATTATTAAATTAGATATGTGATCTTCATCACATATATACTCCCCTCAACCAGGAAAAAAATTTTGAAGAAATTTTTTTTTATTAGTTACAATTAATGTGTAAAAATCAGTCAAGATGGTGACTGTAAATAATAGCATGTTCAAAGAAAAACAAAATGTGTAAAAATATATGATAAAAAAGAAACTGTATATTGTGAGGTAAGAAAAAAAAAAGCTGAAAGAATATGTATGTTGTGCCATGGACTTTAATATGCAAAAGTGCAGTGTGTCAGTGTATGAAAAAAGTGTGTGCCTTGGAAAGGCCTTGCCATGGACTTAAGTAATGGAAGAGGGTGAAAAGATATGTAATTGAAGCCTGTCATGATATTCAAAATAAAGAGTAAAGAAAAAATAACGATGTATGTGTACCTCATAGAGGCTGAAAAATGAACACAAAAATGTAAAATACAATGTGAGCAAAAGCGAAAATATAATTTAAAATCACAAGAATGAATATGTAAGCAAATAGAAAATTAAACACACAAAAAGGTCTGTACACAAAAGTAAACATATAAAGCAATGAGTAATAATATTTATCGTGAGTGAACGAAACACAGTGCATAAAGAAGAAAAAAAACTAAGAAGTGTATTAAAATAATTAAATGTGTGTGAATTGCAATCCAACAATTGTATTAAACAGTAAAATATTAATGTCATATATACTATATAAAAGTAGTAATTTAGATTTAAACTAATTTATAAACATGGTTGAAAAACAATAATAATTATTTTTTTATAACTCCTTAGAAGCAGTAAAATAAAGAAAAAATTCAGCATATTAAATATTGTCCTTGACACGTTATGACTAAAAAAACTATTCTTAGCATGTGCTATTTGCATACTAAAAAAAAGGATGCCAAGACAATATGAACATGATTATTATTATCATACTAGTTTTTAAAAAAACTGCATTTATAAATGACTTACCAAATTTCTCAAGAATAAAACTTCAGTTATTCAGTAAATAAAAATTTTAGCAAGAACTTTTCATTAGTCATACTTAAAACATAATGCCCATTAAATTATCAGTTCAAACGGCATTGCATAGTATGAGCTGTCGGTGTATCAGGAGCGCGCACATTTAAAAAAAACAAAACAAATTGCCGATCACAGGAGGGAGAAAAAATACAGTTTTCGCCAAGTTCAGTGAATGGCACACCTAGAGACGCACGAAAAAAAAAAAAAAAAAAACTACTGTAGACTGCAGACATCCGAAAACAAAGTCCCAAATTTGCGGTGATCGGACGGCTTTTCGCACAGTTCAGCATTAGTTGTAAGTTTCACGCGTAAAGCAAGGCAGGAAAACATAACATACTCCATAGACCGCGCTGCAGGAAGCCGACACATAAGTCTCCAAATAGTCATAGGAACGTGTAGAACTCACATAAGATTCGTCGAAGGGGGG
>JAWZYV010013116.1:0-120951 GCA_038373885.1 Cheiracanthium punctorium
GCTTCTCTTTATAAAAGAAATAAATTGCGCTAGCAGTTAAAATATTATTTTTTCCCATGATTAAAAATACCCAAAGTAAGCCGGCAGGCAATTCCAGTCGATAACAAATTTATACGCCTCAAACTGATTCAACAATTTTTAATGTAAGAAATTAATCGTATGGAAAAAAAATCTATCTATAATGCAGTACTGGTCGGCCAAATATATAGGTGAAAATTAATTCGTCAAGGAGTCTTTTCGAAACGATGTTTTAAGCATCTTTAAACATTTGGAAGGTAGGAAATTATCAGGTTGTAACGAAAGTTTTCCGCCATATCTGCCTGAAAAACTAACTTCTAACTCCTTAGATAACTGTTTTTGAACTTTCGGTACCAAACCTGCACAGTGTCACATGATACAACAATAGTACTTAAAGCTGTACTCATAATTCGTTGATATTATGTAGCTGACTTTTTGCAACACAACTGAAAGTAAATGATGGTTCTAATCCTCTAGAGTGGTAGTTCCATTTGAGACACCTTATACTTACTGATAACTATATTTTTTACAGATTTCACAACACAGTGTTATAAAGTAAAGCTTTATCTTTCAAATGCCAAAAATCGTTCGACAAAATATGAGCAAATACACCAACGAGAACTGTGTGCTGACGATGTTTGCGGTGGAGGGAAACTTTCGTTACAACCTAATACAATTAAGAGCCGTTGCAAAAACAAATCGGGCAGGTCAATAGAAAAAAGTCCCCATCACCATCTCCTAATTTCATGATTTTCTTTTATTGTGTTGCCTTACCCAAGGAAAGAACAAATTTGAAATATTTTTGATTTACCTCTTTTGGTTTTGGAGTTATGGGGGGGTCAAAGTACCCCAAAGGTGCAACGTCGAATTAATTTAGGGCCATTTTTGCCACATTATTGTCTCGACTGTCACTGGCTCAGAGGTGCTTCAGAGAATTTTTTCATTTTATCCTATAATATACCTTGTATATTAACATCTCAAATTGAAAATTCATTCGAAAACTGTCAGAGCCCCAAATTAGGGCCCCCCAAAATACCCCCAATTTCATAAAAAATACAGTTTTAAGAATGCCTTAAATCTTGGCTCTGATGTGATACAGAAAAAGTTTGTGCACAGTGCAGTTATATATCTTCATATAAAGTGAGTCCAATGTTAAAAATTTTGAAAGCCCACAGGGCCCCCCGGTACGGGGCCCCAAACATGGTACTTAGTTCTAATTTACGCAATTTCGAAGCATTGGTACAGCTGAAGCTGACTTCCCACAGGAGAAATATTGACATGGAGATGTAGTATAGCATAATAGTTTGATATTATGAAAAAACATTTCTTGAAGGTACAACTGTTTCCAAAAAAATCCCAGAAAGAACCTCCCTATTTGGGATGGGACATTCCACTGGCACGCATTAGGACATTTCGGCGATACTTTTAGAAGTTTAATCGACAGTGGCAATATTGAAAATTGATTTATTCTTCATATATCTTAAATATATCTTCCATATATCACAAATAGTTATTTTACAGGGGCACTCATAAGAATTACATTACGCTGAATGGGGATCTCTGAAGCTAGTGAACCGATTCGAAATTTTTTTTCACTGATAGAAAGCTACACTATTACTGAATATTATAGGCTGCCTTTCAGCATGCAGCATGACTGCTGAAACAGCTTTTACAGGGACACTCCAAAGAATTCTAATATATTCCGCTATACGGAGATCTCTGTAACTACTGAGCCGATTCTAAAGATCTTTTCACTGAAAGCTACACTATTCCTGAATAACATAGTTTAAAATTGATGCATGCAGCATAATTTACAGGAGCACTCAAAATAATTCGCAAACATTGTCGTAACTGTCTCCATTCGCCACTCACTCCAATTTATTCAAATTTTATTAAACTCCATTCAAATTTTTGAACAGTGCAGTTATATATCTTCATATAAAGTGAATCCAATGTTAAATATTTTTAAAGCCCCCCAGCTTTGAGGCCTCTACCTTCCAGTCATTTTAAGAGGCATCGCAAGAGCAATTCAGGTAAAAAAAGAAGAAAGTTTCAATCACCATCTCAGAATCTCATTATTTTTCCCCCTTGTGTTGCCTTATTCAGTTAAAGAACACATCTGAAATATTCTTGATTTAGCTCTTTTAGTTTTGGAGTTATGGGGGGTCGAAGTAAAACTAGAAAGTCATTTAAAAATAGTTAATTTTAAATTAGCGCTAAGGACCATGTTTGGGGCACCATACCGGGGGGCCTTGGGGGTCTTCAAAAATTTTTAACATTGGATTCACTTCATATGAAGATATATAACTGCACTGTGCAAAAATTTTTCTATATCACGTCAGAGCCAAGATTTAAAACATTCTTAAAACTGTATTTTTTAAGAAATTGGGGTTAGTTTGGGGGGCCCTAATTTGGGGCTCTGACAATTTTCGAATGAATTTTCAATTTGACATGTTAATAAAGAAGGTATATTATAGGATAAAATGAAAAAATTCCCTGAAGCACCTCTGAGCCAGTCACAGTCGAGACAATAATGTGACAAAAATGCCCCTAAATTAATTCGACGTTGCTCCTCTGGGGTACTTTGACCTCCCATAACTCCAAAAATAAAAGAGTTAAATCAAAAATATTTCAGATTTGTTCTTTCCTCGGCTAAGGCAACACAATAAAAGAAAATCATGAAGTTCTGAGATGTTGATGGGAACGCCCTGCCCGATTTGCCCCTGCATTGCCTCTTAATAGATACCAATACTAAACCATACGGTGGACTACAGAAATACGCAAATTTTCGGCAAGAATTTTACTGAAAGTTTGCGTATTTCTGTCAATCTTGGAATTAACAATACTACGGTAGGCTTGTTTTTCAAACATTGCCAATGAACTGAGGAAAGGAAAAATTGCAAGGAGTTAAGGTCAAGCGAATGCTAAAGCAGATATTTGGAAAGACATGACTAAAAATGAGCTGTGATCTGAAATGGGATATGTATGTGCATTTTTTTTTCATATAATTGAAAGCACCTAAAAGCTTTAATTTTAATACCACAGGTTTAAGTATAAAGCTATGCTGATGTAAGTTCAGAATTTTTTCGTTATTAAATTAATCGTTTTAAACAAGTCATAGAATTTTGTGATGAGATTTTAGGAATAGAATTTCTGGATATCCATACTTTGAGATAGCTCTCTCGCTTTCATAAAAGAAAGTTCGTATATTTACACATAGATAGTATAATACTTAGAACAAAAATTCCAACTAAGATAAAATTTCAACCCATGTAGGATAATAATAATAATAAGTCTAGTATCTTTCTAGTACTCTTTAAACAATCTTTATTATATCTTTAATTATATAGTTGTTATATCGTTGAAATCAAATTAGATATTTAAAATTTCACACGAAAAATGTCTTCTGTATTATACCATATCCTTCTCATCATTAAGTCTTAAGAAAAGTCTTAAGTTTCAGCAACACATATTATTTCTTTTAATTAATCATTTTAATTTAAATTGCATGTCTAGTAACAGCATAATAAACACACGCCCTGGTATAAAGTTAAACATTTAGCTATCATTAGCGCCTTTAAATTACCAGCCAATGCTGTCATTTTGTACTTAATTAGCTTTGATTAAGTAAGCATACTGCTGAAATTTATTCAAATTTCTTTACATGGTGTGTTTTGATAACACTTTTACGTAATCATTACATTCTATTATTTTTAATGGAAGAAGTTTAATTAATATTGAAAACGTATCTGTTAGAGTGAAATAAGTGTACAAATTTTTAAATCTGTTTTCTCTTTAAGAGGCAAATTAAACGATTAATTAATGTGAAAAACAAATAGATTGGTGTGCATGTGTCTCACATTAAAATCAAAACGAATACCTACAAAGATATATTGTCCCGTACAAATGATATTAATGTTTTTTCGGAATATTTTCGAACACTCATCTAATGCTTTTATACAAAAAGAGTATTAGATAATCAGCAAATATAAGTATAGTCATAAAAAGTTTGACAATGTAGACTTTCTTAAAATAAGTTTAAATTTTAATTTATTAATAAACGTATTATTTATTTAAAAAAATATCAACACTTTTATTAATATAAAAACATGAAGATTACGTAATGAGCACAGTATGGATTAATAGCCGTATCGACTCTGTTTACAAACGCTCATCTTTTTCCGATGAAATTTTTATTAATTTTTCTCCATAAATTCGGGTCAATTTCATTAATGATATAACATATTCATTCCTTGAGTTCCGAAGTGGTATGTAAACCAAGGTTTCTCCTATCAGAAAATCCGAAGAAGCGATGAATCTATGCGTGTAATTCTGCAGGACTAAACCTCATTACTTTTTGCTAGGAGTTCAACAGAGACGGAAAAACGACGACAAGTTTAAAATCTCAGATCATTGCGAAAAACTTTTTAAAACAATTGTGTAGTAATCACATTTCTGCACTTATTTCCAATTGTTCAATTTACTTATTAATACATGTTATATTGTTTAGAGAGTTTTCAGGATATGCTTAGTGCAATACCGTCAACATTTACCTTCACCACTTTGAAGGTCAAAACAATTACATCTGGCCAGGTGATGTTGTATTAAATATTATACGACTTTTTAACATATTCAAATAGGGTTATCATCACTAGCAACAGAGCTTTATATAATAGTGTAACGTTATTGGAGCTTAATCGCACCGATTGCGAGAAAACAATAGTTTCGAGAATGGTCGACTATACAGTACGTAAATACCGTTTCAGGAATAGTATGTAAGTAAGCTGCTCGTTTGGGATTTTAAAGCGTGTGATATTCTCACTCAGGTGCTTACTCTACTATTATGAAATAACGGCTTACTACGGCTAAAAACTCTCAGTGTTATTTTAACTATGTAAACATTTGCTATAAGCTTTTAACGCATTGACTTAAGTCTGTTTCATAACACCATTACGTTTCTAAGAACCGACAATTTTAAAGTATCTTTATTCGGGAGCCTTTTAAGGAAAAAGAGTATTTTAAATTCATAAGGGAAAATATTATACTGATGAAACACCCACATCAAGAATTTTATGAAAGACAGTTACTGTGTTACATTTAGTGTGGGAATAGAAATCTTGAAGTCAAGTCCTATAAGTTTCCAAAAAAGTAATGTTAACATACTTTATATCAAAAGGAACGAAAAAAATTCACGTATCTAATTTTCTTAAAATAAAAAGGAAAATCATAAAAAAATAAAATAAAATTAATTTCTCTTTAAAAGATACTGTGTCTGCTTTGTTAATACTTTATCATTCGAAGTATTTTGGTAAATATCTCTGCTAATTATAATCGTTAAAAGTACAGCTGCATATTGTTTGTCTAGTAAAGTATTTATAATAAAAAAATGATTGATTGTTATCTAATACTGTATATAAACTATTTATATCCCACAAGAAATCTATATTAATAAAATCTAAATTTTGTCTGTACATAATTGAATGCTGCTTGACCTGTTTTAATGTTCGCGCAGTACACAAAATCTGCAGAGTCGAATGTAATAAAATTTGACATTGCGACAAGCGGCTTTTGAAATTAAACAATAGGCATTGGATATATAAAAGAAGTTTAACCAGTTTTAAAACCTTGCAAAAATTGTCTGATTTTGCACATATCAATTAAGATATGCTGCGGAGAATTAAATAAAGTTTGCTAGAATGAAAGGCTGCTACTCTAATAAATCAGCAAGCGTTGAATTTATCCAAAATTTTAAACACACTTTAAGATTTGAGAAAAATTGTGTAAATTGTTGTTCAGACATTACGTTAAAACGGCTTGAGCTAATGTAATGCAATCATCTAACGTAGAAATTGTCACTAAATATTTAAAAATGACATTTATGGATTTTTTGAAGATTCTGTCAACTGCTAAAAATAGTACAGCGAATTTAGTTCCAAGAATTTTATTTTTCTAATTGGAAACATTATGACAATAGCGTGCTAAAAGGAATTTTTTCACCATGTTATTGTGATAATACATGTTCTGTTGAAAATTTTTTATTCAATGCAATGAAATTTTGTGTTAATAAAATAAGGATTTTGTCTGTACATTTTGAGCGTCAAATGTTTTTGATATTTGCCCTTTTCGAGCAAACCAAATTTAGCCCGAAAAATTCTATGTCGCTCTGTCCGTGAAATATTTTTATTAGCGAAGCACTCAAAAAAGGCTAGAGAAAACAAAATGAAATTTGATGGCATAATTGGTGGTTATACTATTTAAATAATCAAATACTAGAAATACCCTTTTTTTTCAACCTCAATATATTAATCATGGTCAGCAGCATTTTAAATTTCATATCATGTATTGTCTTAATAGTGATGTATTAGTGTATTTATTTTGTTTAAAAAATAGCTATACACAGTTGAAACAAGACTTTCCTTAAAAAAAAAAAAAAAAAAAAAAAAAAAAGCTGTAAGTCTTCGACGATCTCATCTAAACTGTTCCTCATAAAATTTTACTAAGCGTAGTTAGAAAGGAGGAAGGGTGAGTTTCACATTTTGAGCCAATGTTCTCCTTCCTTCATATGACTCATTTTAGAAGTATGAATACATTGATATAATATATATTAAAAAAGGTGTTTTTTTCCAATGGCTGGCACATTCTGTGTAGGCAAACGCCATTACAAAGGCCAGAAGAATCGATTTCAGTAGTAAGGGGAAAGCAACTGGTGGACAAAAGTCGTCCCTATGGTGTGTTCTAACTTCGGAACAATTCCAGATGAGACACCTACACCTGCATTGGCACCCTAAGAGGTATCATTTTAATATAGAAGAATTTGGGGCCACGATAGATTTTACGTCCGCTAGTTCCCTCTAGCCTAAAGTAAAACCTCAATAGAAGAATTCCAGGGCACCGAAGATTAAAGTCGTAATTTAAAGTTCGTTAAAGTGAAATCTTAGTGTAATTGAATTTATGCTAATATCGCTTTCTTTTAATAGGAATATTTTATAAGTTAATCTGAAAAGTTCGTCGTAACGATATTTTATTGTACACGGTCCCACAACAGTCTAGTCGAGAAAGGTTATGAGTACAACCCCTCCCCCTCTCCCCATCATTGACCAAGGTCATCTGCCCCACTTTTGGTGTTCTAATGGATATCGAGCTTTAGCTGACTGGGCCACTACGATAATATAAAAAAAAAAGGTAAACATTATACAAACTATTTTGTTGGAAAACGTAAATATTCATTCAATAAATTTGTGAAATATATTACTTTTATTTTACTTTCATTTCCAAAAACTTTATGATGTGCACATATAATCTTCAACATACGACATCCTATTCTATTTATAAAAAAATTATATATAAGCTTTGTGACGATCCAAGTAAATTTTCGGGAATTATGATGGTTTAAGAAACACTTATGAAAAATTGGCAGGCAG
This sequence comes from Cheiracanthium punctorium, assembly GCA_038373885.1. Lineage (NCBI taxonomy): Eukaryota > Metazoa > Arthropoda > Arachnida > Araneae > Cheiracanthiidae > Cheiracanthium > Cheiracanthium punctorium. Next base: position 7,440 of record JAWZYV010013116.1, read on the forward strand.
GCGAATCGATGTCAAACATTTTGTTTTTTAAAATAAATTGAAGGTAAATTTATAATAAGTAAATTTATACGTATAACGGTAGATAAACAAGAGACATTAGGAGATTATAAATAATTAATGTTCCTTGAAAAGTGCTTGAATTTTTAAATTTGAACTTTTAATATTTATATAATAAATATTTAGAATTACTCAATTATATTAGTCAGTGAAAGTATATATGCTATTTTTAGATCACTCTTAAACGCGTAATTTGATATAATTAACTACCTTTCACAAAGAACATTGAATTTCGCAAAACTCGAAAAATATAGGTTATCATTTTACGACTAGAATGTTTACTATTTATCCTTAACTGTAAAAGAATTGAAGCACGTACCTTCGATTCCATCAAAAGAGATTTAAAATCAATTTGAATCTCAATTCTAAAAGTGGCAACAATGCAGCATTCACCACAGTAAAAGAAAAATGTTACGAATGTGGTATTCCATTTTTGAGAATAAATATTGGATCCAGTATTGAATATATATTAAACTATCACGTTTATACTTGTGGATATATTACTTCCCACAAAGACCACATTGCTTCTATAAATTAATGTTCCCAGGACGGAATTCTCTAGTTTTCCTTCATTTTTTCTCTCCCCATCTGGCTATCTGTGTTTTGCTTCGTCCATTCATCATCACGTGATGTTATGGAATGCAATGAGAAATTCTTCCGCTCCACATTCTATTGTCAGAATTTTAAAAATAAATTATAAACTTTCGCAAGAGAAAGCGAGAAGCCAGTGAAACTAAATTTTTGGCATCGCAGAGGTACTTACTTGTCCATCAATTTCAAAATGTTTTTTGCAAAGTTTTATGATTTCGGTATATTTTTTGAGAATAACTTACTAAAAGAGTAGAAAAAGGCTAGACGCTATCTAAAATTTTAATTTAAACACAGTTTCTTTAAACTTAACTCTAAAATTTTTTGAGAATTCTTAATTCTTTAAATTTTAGAATGAAATCAAAATTTTGAAGTTCATTTATTTATGGATACCTAGTATATTACTTAAAATTTATATTATTTTAAGTGTGTTAATAAATTGCTGGATTAAATTGATTATTATAAAAACAATATGCTCTAATTTTCCAAATTAAGTTATTAAAAATTCTGAGAATATGAATTAGAGGTTAGGACTCTAAAATGGAAATGGAAATGTGTGTTACAGCCAATTATCTACGCTAGTGATCTAAGCCTGGGATGGGATTGCACTGGGTGGTGCACTTTCTAAGGGGTCCGATTTACTCGAATTTTCGGAGAAAACCACGGCAAATTCCGGACGGTTAGGTCGGCAGACGCGACCAGGCACCTTCCGTCGAACCAGGAGCTCCCGTCTTCCAGCTCCTAGCACTATGTCACTGGTAGGGCTTGGACTCTAAAATGTGTGGAGAGATTTAAAATTTTATGACCTTACAAGTGAGTGCAACACATCTAGGGCGTACTCTTAACAACTTTATCCCTCTAAAAATTTAATTTTTATTTCCAGTCGTACCGCAAATTAAAATACTGATGCTGTACAGAATACCCCAATGTGAACTCTCTCTGCTTTTAGGGTGCTGCAATAAAATTTGATTTTTAGGATATTTTATCCAGTTAATAAGATTAATATATTCTATAAAAATATTTAATTGAATAGATTAAAGCAATAAACTACATTTTTTAGTTTCAAAACTTTCTGACTAATAAAAAAAAGTTTATTAATATTTTCAGGAGATTTTCATATTCAGGAGATTTTAATGAGATTTTCATATAAAAGGAATGTTCTATTCATGCATTGCGAATAGTCCAATATTTAAATGTGTAATTAAACTAAATTAATGTAAGACAGTAAAATGTTTAAAAATTTATAGTTTTCACGAAAGAATTTTTTCAATCTTTTTCACTGTATTATTTGGATACATAAAGAAAAATATCTTCGATAATATTTACTCTAAAGTAACATTCAACTGAAGAAATCACAATGTCAATTTTTCTTAATAAAAGAAGCATAAAAGCTATTTCTGAAGTTCTTTAAAACTTGTTTTCTAGAATCATCGGATATAATCTCCAAAAAGAAAATAATGCAGTGCTGCACTCAAAGAAAAGCCATTATTTTATTTTATTTTATTTATTTCCTTTTTTAAACGTTTTGTCCGAAGAGATGTACGATGGAACAAAGAATTGGCAATCTTTTTGTAAGAAGCTTGTATAATATATTTGCTTTTCTTGTACTTCATAAAAAAGTGAAAATATTAAAAAATGTTCCAGTTGAAAAATGAAAAACTTTTTAACACAAATTTCACAGCACAACCGAAAACAATTTCTTTATTAGCTTTTAAAAATCATAAACTATGTGACGAATTCTGAAAGTACTTGGTCAAAATAACATTAACATCCTAAATATTGAAAATTATTTTTCCAAAAGTTCAAGAGGTACTGATTTCATGCAAGACAAAGCAAATTCAGCTATAAAGGGAAACTGCTGCATCTTTTACAGAAAATTCCATGAAAATATAAAAAATAAAAATCTTCCAAATCCCATACATAACGAAATCTTCATAAACACGGAATGGAGTACTTAAGTAGAATCCACACTGCTGCCCAACCTACAATACAGCACTCCCCACAACTAAATTTCGCTCCACAATCATAAACAAACAATAGTCCTTTTTCTCTGCCACAAGAGAATGAATCTACAACTGGAGAGCGATGGATAACTCTCTGATTTTTAAACTTTTTTTCAAGAATCCGTGTTATTACAATTTCCAAATTTCCTTCGGTTGAAAAGCAATTTATTTTAGTTGAGTCCAAAAAGAAAGCTTGAAGACTTTTGATGCTATTTCATTCATTTCACATAACAGAGTTTCCATGCGTCACTAAATCGAGGAGTCTTGTAAATTTTAGAGCCGATGCAATAGTACGATACACAAAGTTTATTTGGCAATCAACGTTTAATCTCTTTCGTTACAAGACTTCAAAGGAGAAAGCTCTCGGAAAAAATGTAGGGAGTATCTTAACTTCAGTTGTTAATCTTTTCAATGATGGAAGCGAACAAAATAGATGTATAGACACGCGAACAGATGGAACTGTTAAGGAGATTACAGCTGAACACGTTAAGAGATAATTCGAAATTTCTTCCTTTATTTCACAGATTTTGAGCACAACCAACTACCAATAACGTAAATATGCAACACATTGCAATACAATTAAATTTTGTCAGAATTGAATATTGTCTACTGTTTCTTGAATTATACAGCCAGATTTCTAGATAGTGTGACACGCGTAACTTTGCATACTATTTTAGGGTTCGGGAAAATTTTTACCGAAAATCGAATGAATGATGTTTGATAGCAAAGTGGGAATTATCGAGGAATTAATTATATGTGCACTGAATACACAAATGAAGTATCATAGAAGAAATATAATGAACATAAGAAGGAACCTGCACAGAAGTATAAATTAATAAAAAAAGCAGTAAATTTTATTACGTTTGAATTACATGTAATGTGAAGTTACGACTGATAACAAAATTACTTAAATAAATGTGTTACATTTTTTCAGATAGTCATCTCAAAAATTTATGTGATTTCACGTAAGTCATCTGTTGAAAAAAAGTAAAATAAAGACAAGTCTAGTAAATATACAACTATCAAAATAATTATACTGATTTTCTAGTTGATATTCATGCTATGTTCAAATTTGCAACTTTCTAAGCAAGAAATTTTCAATGTATGAATAAATGAAGAATTTATTTATTTTTACTAATACTGCATGTGTCCAGAATAATAAAAAATAAAATGTTTGTAAATAGTAATAAGAATATCTTCGAAATACTAGAATTTCAGTTGCCCCTCGGTTATTTTTCTGTCGGGTAGTTTATTTTTTAACAAATATTATAAATTAGTATTAATTATCAATCCTAGTTTTCATTTATTGAAAGAGTAACTTACACAATAATTTGAATTACTGGCTCATATGTAATAATGAGTATTAGATGTTGATGAACATGTCTGGACTTTCGGCTTAGCGCTGGATTTTTCCATAAATTCCACAATAGGTTTGATGTCGCTGTCTGTTAATTGGTCCGCCCGAACATTTTCGTCACTCCAGGGATCTTGGGATGGTGTCGATGATGTAACTTGGCGGACAACGGGATGTTTCAGATGGTAATTTTTCTCTGCCCTGGAGCAATAGCGACAACTGTCTACGCAGGGCCTTCTCGACAAAGCATCTGCATTTCCATGAGATGACCCTTTCCGATGACGTATCTCGATGTCATATTCTTGTAATCGCTGTATCCACCTGGCTATTTGGCCCTCTGGATTCTTGAAATTTAGAAGCCAGGTTAAAGAGGCATGGTCCGTTCGGAGCAGGAACTTTCGGCCGTACAGGTAATGATGGAAGTGCTCCACGGCTTTAATGATAGCAAGAAGTTCCTTTCTCGTAACACAATAGTTACGTTCTGCCTTTGAAAGGCATTTGCTCCAGTAAGCAATGACGTGTTCTTGGCCATCTATCTCCTGAAAGTCCTCTCAACACTGTCTCCATTAGTCGCTCGAATGTAGCAGGTGCGTTGCAGAGTCCAAAAGGCATAACTTTGAACTGCCATAATCCTTGTCCCGTGGTGAACGCAGTCTTTTCACGGTCGTCGGGATGAATTTCACTTGCCAGTAACCACTTTTCAGATCCAGAGTGGAAAACCATTCGTTTCCCGATAAAGTGTCCAAAGTGTCGTCTATCCTGGGAAGAGGGTAGCTGTCTTTCTTGGTAATGTCATTCAGACGTCTGTAGTCAACACAGAACCGGGTGGAACCATCCTTCTTTCGGACCAAAACAATTGGCGAGGCCCAGGGACTAGTCGACGGCTCGATGACGTCATCACGCTGCATCTCCTCTAAAAGTCTGCTCACCTCTTCTTGCTTAGCAAACGGCAGCCGCCTAGGATGTTGCTTGATGGGAGAATGGCTGCCTGTATCTATCCTATGTTGAGTTAAGCTCGTACGGCCAAAGTCACCCGAAGTTCGGGAGAAGAGGTCTTCAAATTCAGCTATTACTTTCTCCGCAGCGCTTCTCTGTTCTGCCGTTAACTCCACGTCTTGTATTAATTCCTTCGTCAGGCACTCGGAAGATTTAGCTGTCGTTTGGTTGATGTTCTTATTAATGCAGGTAACAGGAGTGCATGTCGCCAACACTTCATTTTTCTTTATCACCTTCGACTTGTCCGTCACATTTACTACTCTAACTGGAATTTCTGTTCTCGACAAGTCCACAAGTGTTGCTCCCACAAGCACTCCTCTGACGGAATCACTATTGTTTGGGTGTTCGATTAATCCAAAACGGAATTTATTGCTTTCTTTTACTGTTCCAGAAATTATTGAATCAGTTCTGGGAGGTAGAGTGATATCAGTCTGGGCTATTATTTGCTGAACAGGCAAAACAGTTTCATTTCTAATATCGAACGCAACTATTTCTTCTGAGTCTGAACGAAGCTCATTATTCTTAAAGTCCAAGTTAAATTTGTGTGATTTTAAAAAGTCGAGTCCGAGAATAAAAGAGTCTGTAATATTGGCGACATATACCACATGGTCGTATCTGGCATTTCCAAACGTGATTTCTACTTGCGCTTTTCCGCCCACTTCGATCTTGTCACCTGTCACAGTCTGGAGGGTCAGCGAGGGCGGAGTCCAGATAATCTTCAAGTTCAATTTCTTGGCCAGATCCGTCCTTATGATGGTTACGTTCGCTCCATGTATGCAATACCATGTGCATGGGAACCATTACGTATCCCAGTACGAAGAGTCCATTACTCCGCATTCACTGATGAATCTGCAGACTTCTAGGTCGGCTTATGACTATTGGCACTCCGCCCGCGACGATGCCACGAAAATTGGGTCTTGTAAGCTTCCCAGGGAGTCTTTCCGTCATAGGCAGTAAGTTTCACTGCTGGGGGGTGTGAAGATAACCTGATGTTTTCGGGTAACTTTCCCAGCTGTACGAGAGAGTCCAATTCTATATTTTTCTTCAATTTTATTCTTAAATTCTTCCCGCATTCTGCAAATATCTTGCTGCAATTCTTTAACATTTTCTTCTATTTTTCCTTCAATTCTTTGTTCATATTTCGTTTGAGTTTCTTCTATGAGCGACATTCTTTTCTCCATTATCTCTTGATTTTCCTGCACACTCTTTTCGAATTTCTCTAATTTTCCCAAAGCAGTCTCCATTTTCTCCAATCCCAATTTCATTCCTTCTTGTCCGGCTTCAATTTTTCTCTAATCCTTTCATCTGTTCTTGTCCGGCTTCAATTTTCTTTTCTAAATCGGTCTGTCCTGCTTCAATTTTCTTCTCTAAATCCGCCTTCATCTGTTCTTGTCCAGCTTTCATCTCGTCTTGTCCAGCTTTCATCTCTTTTTTTCATCTCATCTTGACCGACTTTCATCTCGTCTTGTCCGGATTTCATTTCCTGCATCATATTCATCAGCTTTTGAAGTTGTTCTTCCATTTTTTGTCTAGTCAAAACCATAAACTGGAAAATTAAAGTCTTTCTTTAGAACCCGATTCTGACACCAAATGTTGCGGAATTACTCTGCTACTCCTGGGGTTCGTCGTTCTAAAGTCCAGTTGGTGTAAAAAGTTCAAGTAAAAAGGCACTTGTCAGGATGGAACACAAACTTTATTGCTTCTAGAACTTCGTAGAACAATCAGCTGTACACAATACACAAGCACAATCTAGCAGTAACGTGCTTTTAACAGTCCGCTTGGATCAGAAGCTCTCACAAATGCTGTATTCCTCACACAAAATAAGTCACTTTCACAGGCAAAAATTCAGTGGAAAATATACGAGGAAATAACACTAACATCTCTCAAGACTCAGCGATGAAGAATTTACACACAGCACTTTAAAAACAGCTTCGTAAAGCAAGCTAAAACACAGCTTCTATAGCACTATCAGTTCACACAAACAAGCGTACTGAGAGCTCTTCACACATCGAGAGTTCAACTCGCACTGACTGACTTCGGGGCGATGCCCGCTTCTATAAATAGCCGACGCAGGAGGTACAAGAGGTTTCCAGAAAAGTCATATCTAAGAGCAGTTGCAGTAAAAAAATAGTTTATGGATTTAATAACTACTTAATATAAGGAAAGACGTTTTTAACAATTTTTTTCTGATTTTATTGTAATTCTATAACTCATAATTAGATGCCACACGTGAGAATATTTAATCTCAAACCTACTTCGTTATGTAATAAATTCATTATTTACGTCTACGATGTTTCAAAATGATCACATTTCGTCAATTGTCTCTACTTAAGGCTTCCTTTCTGTACGATACTTTTCAGGTCTAGACGTTTATCAGACGCAGTTCTGCTTACCAGAAAGAACCGTACGAAAAGTATTACGAAACAAATTCGTCCAATAAAGACAAAATTACATACTTAATTTAGCAAATAAACTGTAAAGTGCAGCTTAAAGGTTTAAAGCAATACGGTGATTTTTATATCCTTTATTACTACATGAAACATAAATTTTCTGTTTCAGATCTTAAATCATCCGTTGATAAAATACAATCCGATGATATATAGAGTAACAGGGTGTTGCAGTTAATATGCTTTCGATGTAGAAACTCAAGTAAAGTAATATTATATAGATTTGGAGCAATGATAGTTTTGAGACGAGTTTAAATTCACTTTGATGTTAGCATGTTTTAAATTGTATTACAGATACTGACTGTAAGATATTTTATATAGTTATAATTATTATACATTTATAAAATTTAGCTATGCGTAGCAGCATAAACTGCATTCGTGAGCGTCCATATGATTGCTTGTTTACAGTGGGTGTAGATGGGAAGTCAAGGGTCTTGTCTCAGATACTATATTTTAGTATTTAAAAACTTCTACATTATATCAGCCCGTAAATGATAATGGTAATATAGCTGCAAAAGGGGGGGGGGGTTGCATAGCCAAACCCTGCCCGTAGGTATGGGCGGGAGCCAATGACTACATTGATTGAAGTTGCAAATTAAATGCACACTTTTCCGTTCCTAGAAATATTATGTTGTAGGAACTTTGCTGAATTGTCATATTCGTACAACTGAAATTTTCAAGTGAGTGGAAAGTTCCAGGAAGAAGTTCAGATGACAAGACGAAAGACAAACTTTATTAATTCTAGAAAATCGACGAACAATCTTCCCAGGTAAGCAATATTGCCAGTATTTAGCAATAAACCACCAATCCTAATGTTATGCTATGGGAAATCACTTAACAGGAATCCGCAAGCTGTAACCCGATTTACTGCAGTTAACAACTTTCTCATATACTGCATTTTGCATACAATAAAATCCTTCCACAGCTTAAAAACTCACAGGAATACACTATCAGAACCCTGGACTTCTCCTTAGCATTTGGTAACATTTAGAAAAATAGAGAATTTACAAACAGCTTTTAAAATAGAACTCCACAAAAAGGCGAAAGAACGTCGCTTATAATAGCACAGGACAGAGCTCTCACGAAGCAACGTTCACTGCAAGCAATAATTTCTGACTAAGTGACAGAGTGGGCGACCTGCTCCTTTAATTGTACGTTTTGGAGAGTTTGGAGAGTAAGTTCTATAATTATTACATACTTTGCTATTTGCGGAAATGATTGTCTGATACTAATGCTGTGTAAATCACATATTTTGATACAAAAGATTTTTGGTTTTTGGTCTCATTTTTGGAAGTATTCTTTTATTAAGAAAAGCATTTACCCATTTATTTATATATATATATAGCTTAACGCTCTTGCTCGATAAAAATATAAGTTCAGTGAATTATTGTTTTAGAACTTTTTGTAGCCGTGAAGTCGGGAACACATAATTAATTTTCTAAAAGATGTACCTACCATTCGCTGCATTGAGTTTGGAGACAGTCTTCTTTTGGCAAATTGGTGTTGTTCAAATCTGGCCCTTGATGTGTGAATGTTTGATGTTGGAGGCTTGATCTTTGAATTTTTCTACTAAATATATGGATGGAAATTATAACTTCTGCACGGTTTTGTGTCATGAGGCTTTTAAATATTGTCAAGTGCAGAGATGCTTGCGGTGTTTACATCTGGATTTTACATTCGCAAGACACTATAACTTGATTTCCAGCATCAGTAGAGTGCTTTTGTGTACTTGGCAGTTCCGGCTGCAATGTGGACGTTTAAAGTTTTGTTTCCCGGGTAAAAATATTCATTGCTTGATCCATATTAAAATAATCAAGAAAGTTTATTTTAAAAAGTGTGATCACAGACTGTGCGCATTACGTTTAATTGTTCAAGATCTCTCAACTACAAACCTATTTCATAAATGCTATGCGAGAAAGTAAACTAATTGATACCATTTAACCAACCTTGGTGGCTATTTGATGAAATATCGCAAAATTTGTTCCGAAAAATAAATCTCCAAATCATAACCCAGGTAAGCAATATCGCCAATGTTTAGCAATAAATGGCGAACCTTAATGTTACCTTATGGGGAATTGATCGATCCTATTTCCCATTCTAGTTAACCCATTTACATGGAACAAAATGCAAAATTCCATTGACTCATGTACGGTTGACAAATGACGCGTAGAACATTCATTGTAGACTAAACGACTCTAAACGCGTTCTGACTTCTTCATAAATTAACCCATTAACCCTCAGCAATCTATTTTTAGACGGTCGCACACTTTTTAAGGTACAAAATTATTTAAAGCATTGATTCTTTTCCTATTTTAGTTTCTCGAATAATAAATTTAATTTCAACAAAATACTATGCAGTAATAAAGTAAAATGAGACTCTTTCACTCTCTTACTCATAATTAAAAAAATTTAAATACATTCTTAATACAACATAAATGTCGGAAATATATTCATAATTTCCGGCACCACATAAATTAGAGAATGTGCTGAAAAACGGTCGGCCGATAACGGGTTAATTTTATCAATACAACCGTTTTACAGTTAAAAATCCATAAATAGTTTACAGCCCCAAACTTTCGAAGTGATAATCATGATATCTTCCGAAAAACATCCCAGTTAAATCATCTTTTTAACTAAACAAACAGCAAAAAATTCATATATCTGTTTGGGAGCTAAGATGCCAGAAGAAAAAGTTTTAAACTTCATGCAATAGAAATTTAAATCTTTGGTATTAACCAAACTTCTGGACAGTACGATAAGACAACATAGCTAAGAACTATTTCGATTAAGGTATATTTTACATAAAACATACTACATTAAAATTTGCCCATTCCTTTAAGCACTACAATGTCCTCGCCCCTACACATGCACACAGACAAACCTCAAACATAGGCTTCAAACTTAAAACACCTTTTTGAATTGGAAGTTAAAAATTAAATACTAATTGGAGTGAACATTGAAAAAAAAGAGAGAATTAACTTATTTTGGGGAAATACTATTCAGATATGATTAGTGGAGAACACAAAATACAGCAGTCTAGATAAGTCCCTATCTATGAAAATGCGAAGAAACGCTTTATTTTTCAAATTACAAATTTACGTGAATCTTTTAATTTTTTTCCTCAAACAAGAACACAATACTTATTGAAACAGAAATTAGAATCATTAATGAGATCTCTGGAGTTAGAATTCTGGAAAAGAAAAAGAATTAATACACATGCTGTTATTGTTCTCTAAAGGATTCTTAAATCATTAAAATCAATTCGTTAGTTTTAAAAATGAAGAGCTAATTTATCTGAAGTTTGCTAATTAGCGGTTTAAGTAAAGATCCTTAACATCGATTGTTAGCCGAAGAAGAAATAGTCTTCATTTAAAGTACGAAAAAAGGATGAATAAAATATAAAAAAAGCAAACTTAAGACTTTGGAAGATTATTTAAATTTTATGTTTCACTAAGAATAAATAATTGTGGATTTTACTACCAGATTTTAGAATGCATTTTTGTGAAACCAATTCTTAGTAAACTATACGATAGGTAACGGCACGTATACGATATGTTATACGTAAACTCAATAAAATGACTGATGTCTAATTTCTGTAAAGTTAGTCTTAAATGTGCATTATTTTCTTTTGAAAAAAAAAACCTTTCAAATGAGATGATTGACTATATTAGAAATTATTTAATTCTATAATACATTGAAGGAAAGCATGAAATCTAAATTTCGTAGGTAATCCCACCCCCACCCCCCCTCTTCCCAATTCCAAGAGCTGCCTTTATATTATAATTTAGATGCAGTCAACTGTAAAAAAAAATCGTTCTCATATGAGTAAAATCCACAAAGCATGGATTTTTACGATATTGAGGCAATATCAGTATAAAAACAGTATCTTAACGTGCAACACTTAAAGATAATAAATGGAAATTTTAAGCGCGCGTAATTGAATACGTAATTTACTTAAATTGTGCATAATATACAATGTGTTCATGAATTTGTCAGACAAATTCAGAAGGGGGATAGGAAGCATCAACAGGATGGAAATGTACCATAGATCATGGGATAGCAATCCACGTTGAAAGGCTGAAAATCGCGAAAAACACGTGCAGGTTTCGATGTCATGCTGGATCGACAAAAGTACGATAATAACCACAAAAAGATTTATCTAATTAATTATTGTAGTGGCTGCTGGAAATAGCGCCCACTGACGTCGTTGCACAGTCATCACGTCTCTTGTGAACATAGCAGAGGATCTCATAGCTCGAATTGGCATCGTTGCGCAGGCATCAAATTCATTCCTGGCTTCTTCGAGCGCTTCATGGGAGTCGTTTTTACGTCATTGTAGACTACGCAATGACGTCAGGGGGTCTCCATTTCTAAGTTTTTAAAAATAATTAATCAAATATTCTTTTGTAGCTACTATTGTTCTTTTCTTGTTCCAAGCATAATGTCAAAAAATACAACCGTTTTCTACGATTTTCACCCTCTCAACGTGGTTTTCTATTCTATGTGTTCTGCTGTAAGTTTTTATCGTTCTATCACCCCTCTGAATTTTTAGGTCCAATCTATGAACACCCTGTAAGTTAAATAAAAAAATTCCATTTTTCTTAATACTTATTCTTAGAATGACACTTACAAAATTATGAAAAATTCTCGAAAATACACAAGATGAATTTTTGCCGCAAATAGAACTGAAATACTACCTATCAGTTAACAATTTTGTGGAAAGTTCTGTTCTTTTATTTATTTATAAAACTGAATTGTAAAATTTATGCACCACTTATTTCAACAAATTGATAAGAGCAGTTAAAACACGAAACTATAATAATTGCACATATTTTTAGAGTTCTCATATTCAATCGATTTCCATTTCTTCAAATGATTAATTTTACCTGAAAATGTTTCTCAACGTATTGAATTTCATTTTTTGCATGAATTGAATCAGGTGTTCAGTTTAGTATTCATAAGTATTCCATTACTCGGTTAAAGTCTTTATCTGTCTTTAGTTTCCATTTATCACAATGCCATATTTTAATTTATTATGGTTTTTACCCGTGATTGTTTGGTGATTTTTCATCACGCTTTGTAATTATGTCTGACACTTTTGTCGTTATTATTAATGCGTATTTGTTTTATTCTCTCAGATTCTTCAATTATAGATTAAAAAGGTTTAATTCTTTCTTTAGTTTTAAGATTTTTAAAGATTCTTCACTTTGTTTCGGAGTGAAATGCATAATAGTATTCATATTTTCAGATTATTTTATTTAAATTAAATTTGAACAATTCTACGAAAGTTAATATTTAAAAACTAGCGAAATTGAATCAAGAATTTTATAATAAGGTGAATTTTTTCTTTAATACTATGCACTTAGTGAAACTACAAACGTTGTTAGCATACGTTGATTTTAAATGTACTGTAAATTAATATTGTTCAAGTATGTTTTCAGGAAAGTGTATTTAAAAATATGTGAAGAAATTGAACATACAAATTTTAAGTGTACTGGATGTTTATTACAGACCAGCTATAATGATACAATTTACGTATTAATGATGCATTAAATAATGATTAGTTGTTTACGTAATAGAGAGAAAAGAATGGACTTTAAAGCTTATAATTTGTTTCGGTTAAAATAATTTTCTCTTTTCTTTCTTTTCTATTTTTTGTGGAAACTCTTATTTAAAATATAATACATTAAAATAAATAACAGTTAGAATAAGAATTTGAGCATACATTTTTCTATGAAAATGAGTATAGCAACAAATGCAGTACCTAATAAATTAAGACCCCCCCCCCCTCCCTCTTCAAAAAAAAAATTGAAATAAATACAAAATTTACGTTCTATTAACTTATTCCACAGAAAGTAATAATACAGAAAATTTTCACGATTTCAAAAGCTTCTGCTGAATATTATTGCGGGAAAGAGTATTAGAGTTAAACAAATAAATTTGCATTTCTGCAGAAAAACAATTCTGTAAAAATCATGAATTTTTCAAAGTATAACATTATTTTGTAAGAGTAAGGCGATGCAAATATTAATTAAGCGTACTTCGTTAGAATTTCATGCTCATGCCGAAAAAGTAAATTTTTAGTCAGTAAAACTAAGTTCGACTAAATTTTGGGGATTTTGTTTTAATTTATGCCGGTAATAGAATGCACAGTTCAGTAGTAATATAAAATTGAAGAACCTAAATTTAAAGTTTTGAAATATTTTTTAAATTCTTATCACTTTAAAATGAATAATTATGTTTTTCACCAAGGATTTGCATATATTTCATTTCAGACAAAATATTGTAAGCAAAAAAGGAAAAAAAACGAACTTCGTATTGAAATGAGCGGAATATATTTTGACTTGTGAATTGTGCTTTGATTAACGAATTAGATTCATTTGGAAATAATAAAGTTAATTTAAGTTGGTATATATCTATCTATCTATATCTACATCTATATATATATAGGTTGTCCCAAAAAATATCGTAACATGCTTCAATTTTTTATACATTAGAAATAAGTGGACAATATAAATTCAACAACTGTTAAAAATAAGATAGAAAAAAGACAACGTTGAGAAAAAATTCCTCTCGTTAATTTTCAAAGAATGACACTTATTACATTTATATACGATCCCCGCACGAAAAAGAAATATTTCCAACAAGTATGAAATTTGAGAATTATGTCTTATAAAGTGTCGGAGATATTAAGATTAATATAGGTTAACTTAAACCACTTTTCAATCGCTCTTGAAGAGAAAAATAATCTGAAGTGACTTCACTCGACTTTCCGAATACTTGATCTTTACCAAGCGTTTAAGTAAATTTGATGCATTTCAATCGGATGTAATGTTCTGGAGTTAGTGCACTTCAAATAATTTTAAAATATAGACCGCAGCATATATTTTTTTGTAGCCCGTTAAAAAAAAGTAAGACCTACACACAGCGAAATCTGAGCAAAATGTAAGATAGTGGCCTATAATATCCGTACGTAATTTGAGCTCATCGAATGCATGATATAGTCGCTAGTGCACAGACAAGAACTTGCTCCGTAATGTATAAGAACTTTCTTTGTCGCCCTGTACAAAACATTTAAGCCCTACACACCAAAATCCATACAAGTTGTGTGACGGTGACCTATAATATGGATTTGAACATTTGAATGCACCATTTAGACACTAGCAGACTTTAAATGATTTGCGTCCTTTGACCGTAATGTATAAGAATTATTTATGCAACCCTATGAACAAACAATCGGCTTTATATACACTAAACTCACTAAAGATAATGTGACTGAGACCTATAATATACATACCAAATTTGTACTCAAACGAATGCACCGTTTTGATGCTAGCAATCTTTCAAGAATTTTCCGTTCATAAGCCATAATGTTAAAGAATTAATTTTTGTAGCCTTGTAAACAAAACTGTAAGTGCTATACACACCAAAATCAATACCGGTCATGCCAGGCCGGTCTACTAAATTTGAGCTCAATCGAATGCACCGTTTAGACGCTAGAGCACTTTCCAGAATGTCCATCCATAGGCCGTGATGTAAAACAATAAATTTTTGTAGATCAGTAAAAAATATATGTATTAGTTTTATACACACCAAAATCAATACTGGTCGTGCGACGGTGGTCTATAATATTTATACAAAATCTGTGCTCAATTGAATGTACCGTTTAGGAGCTATCGTGTTCACTCACTTACTACACAAAAAAATTCACATACACACACTTCTTCTTTTTATTTCTGTAACGAAATTATTTTTCTAGGTAATTATTAAGAACATATTAATTTTTAAAAGGGAGGTAGATCTTCATCGATTAATTTTTTCTCTTTTTTGTATTATTACGAAAGGATTTTCGTGCAGTTAAAAAAAAGGAAGTTTTTCATCCCATATTTAACACATTTTCTCCTGTTGCTGCAGGACGATACACCTGACTCATCCATTGCATATCGTTCTGTTCTTACTTTGGTGTCTGAAGATCCAATGAGCGCTAGTGGAAGATTCGAAGGCTATTGTGGGAAGCAACGATGAGAACAGAAGGAGATTTAGAGCCTTTGATAGTATGAGAACAATCACAACAGATCTATAATTAAAGAGGAAGGTATTATGTCCTATTGCCCTTGTGTATGCCTTTGATTGCTAAGATGTAAGGACTTACATCTTTTAAATTTCTGGTGCGAATTGTGATGCATGATATTTGTTAAGGTATTAGAGCATATAATTAACGGTGTAATTATAAATTTTGTTCTACAACATGTACATTATGATGATTTAAAAAGTTCAGACGAATAAATTTACACTTTAGATTCATAATAAATATTTGTCTTAAATAAAGGGCTTTTACATAAAAATTACCTAAATAGAAAGTTTGAATGAACTATCGTAAATATAATTACTTTAGTGTAAATATGTACTGCATTGAACTTAGTCAGAACAATTTTTTTTGTTGAAGAATAATCTCTGGGTATATTTTTAATAAGAATAATGTAATAATTTATATATATATATATATATATATATATATATATACACCACCTATGGGGACTTTCCATTCTCTGTTGATTTTCTGGTGATTTGTACATGCAATAAATAGAAAATCTGTCATTAAAACAATTCTCTATTTTTTTTTTACAAAATTATTGGCAGATAGAGCATTTAGCATCAGGAAATGTTTTATCTCAGCGTGGTGGGAAATTACAAGTTAAACGATATATTCAGAAATTTCATAACTTAGTCGATAATCTCCCATCGAACAAGTACATGTACTTAAAGTGGAAGACCAATATTATGCAAAAGACATAAAATATTAATAAACCCATAGCTTAATGTAAATTCCAAATGACGTTAGTTCAATCTTTTTCTGTAATCTAATTAAAAACGAAATCGGAACATTTTTCTTGCGCTTTTCAAAGAAATGAAGTATTTGTTACTTAACACATCTCATCTAGTCGATGTTATTACAAGATTATTTTAATGCAAATTAATTGCTGCTTTTGGAGATACTGAAAAAGATTTTCTTTTAAAGTAAGAGGGATACACAGATCAATACTGGTTATGATTGAATTCAATAAGATAATTATTTAATGAAAAAATCGGCTCTATAAAAATTGCTTAATTCAAGAAATATTAGATTTTTATCTTCTGGAACTTGTAGTTGTAATGGGTTCCTTTTTTGTAAAAATCCTAGTTGTGTTTATAAAAATATGTGAATTATAATTAAGTTTTTGCTTATCATTCATTAATGGGTTTCTGTGGCGTAAGCAGTCTTTTTTGAAGGGAAAGAGGCTTTGGACTTAATATTATAATAAAAATCGTTATGATGAAAAATAAAAGTATGTGGATTTATGTGTTTTCGACAAGAGGAGGGGGGGAGTCAACCCCTCTCCTTACATACGTTACTGATGGATTTTGAATGACTATTTTATGCTCTATGTCGTGTAAAATAATTTAAATTTAAGTGTCAAGTATAGTTAAAATGTTCTAACTTAGAAAATAACAATATCAGGAAAACATTTATGTATTTAAAAGGACTGGATTTCGTACATAAAATAGTTTATTAATTCCATACTTATATTTTTAAAAAATAATGTACTATTAGTAGCATGTGACATTGAAGATATATAATTATTATTTAAAAAACATCAATCATTTTAAACAATTATAATAATTTTGTTTACTTCATGATTAATAATTAAAAGAATGAAATATAAAACCGTAAACACTAAGTAATGCACATATTTCTGTATTGACAATACAATTAAAGAATTCTAATAGCCACATACGTCTATTGAAAAACAAAAACAGGGAGAAAAAAATTGCTGAAGCACAAATAAGATAAAACAATCTACATAAAAAAAATTCTTCCACGCCTTTTCTTAGTTTTAACGATGATCCCAGGCAACTTTATACTGCAAAAAACTCATCTCTGGTTTCTGTTAAATTTAGTAAATTCTGTTAAATTCTGTTAAATTTAAGAGTTTCTGTTAAATTTAGTAAAACTTTCCTTCCGTGTTTATAAGTTATATCCACATTAAAAATACAAACTTACCTGAAGAAAGAAAAGGAATGTGTGAATAACAACAAACGCGCATTTTAAATTCCTATTACATGTAAAATACAAAATCGATGCCATAACTTATGTGAAATGATCCTGAGAAATAATTCACATTTGTATAGCAGAAAAAATATATTTCGGATAAAGTAGCACTAATATTACAGGCATTTCCACCAAAACAGAGAAACATTCGCAACATTTATGAAATATTTATAGGAAGGGTGAAATATTTATGAGGAGTTTTCGAAATGTATATTTTAGGAATTGTCCAGCTGAAAATATGTCAAAAATATCTTTGTGAAAAAACTATTGATGCAATTTAAGTGACTAAAAATGTAACAAACTATATGAATGCTGCATTCATATTAAATGTGACTCCAAAGCATGGTTTTGGTTTAAAGAAGTAGTTATGCTTTATTATTTAGATTTCGGAAAGCGTTTCATTTTACAAAAACTCACATTCAAAGATCTTGCAAACAAAATATTTTTACTGAATCAATTATATCAAAAGAAATAGGATTCATTAATCTATTAAACTAACCGATTGCATTTAACAATGGAACGATACCAAAAGTAAAAAAAAAAAAAAAAAGTGATATTAAATATTATTTTCTGAATACGGTGATCTTATGGTTAGCAGTCCGATTACTCTTACAAAAATATTTAAATTAATAAAAAAGTTATATTTCATTAAATCATGATTGTTTCTAACGGATAAGTCTCTAAACTGAAATTTACTATCCAATCCGTAAATGGACTCCTTTGTTTTGAAATTAAATAACTGAAACAAATATCGATGAAAGAATATTTCGTGCCTCTTCTGTGGAATCTTTTGGGCTGAAAGAAGTACGGGAAAGGACTTCTAGAGGACGTTTGTCGACTTGCAATGGCCAGGAGATTTTGTTGGCTAAAATGGAAAAAGGATGGAGACATGCCGAATGCTGAGAGAACCTCATCTAGGTCAATATTTTCAACGTTGTGGTATTTGTCGATTCCAGAGCCCTCTCCGAAAAGATCTGTGGGTCTTCGATCTCTTTTCCTTACTGTGGGCCTGTTAAGATCGAGGCCAATCGTGCGAATACAACTGGGTCGCATATTTTCAAACCGTACTTGAATCCAAACATAGCGGATAAAGAGGGCTTGTCATTTTTAGAACCTCCTGTCAGTCAATGCATCTCCATCTCCCTCCACCATTCTTAATACGAACCTCACAATTTCAGTTTCGTATACGATGCCATCTTGTAAATAAACATGGATTCGCTTGAGATAAAAGTAAAAAATGAAGATTTGCCTTTTTGAGCTTCCTAATTTAATTGTTGAAAAGTCTGATTCAATTGTAATAAGAAAGAGTATAAATTATGTAAAGGACATAGACAGTTGGGGGAAAAATATTCAGAGACCATAATATACTATAGTACGACTAATTTTTAGTTCATTAAAGCATTGCTCTTATGTAATTTTTACTTATTCATCTGTTATTTTAAATTAAGGAAGTTACATTAAGACATTATTTTGTAATGAGTGTGTGAGGAGCAAAAATAATCTGGGTAAAGTTATTATAAAAATAAATATCAAAACTTTAAACTTTGCTTTGAGATAAAGGTGAAATTTAATTTTCTTTTTCATTTCAATAGTTTTGTAAAAAATGAAATGCCCGTTTTTGTACAAATTCAACAAACATGAAAGTAAATGGAGCACAAGTAAAGGAGCTAAAAAATTAGAAAACTATATTCCAGCACTATAAAAAATAGTTAACCATACAGTGCATACTGTAGCCAATTGGCTACACTCCCATTTTTCTGTTAAAAAAAAAAAAAAAAAAAAAAAAAAACAGATTTGTTTCTTCTTGAAAGATGCATTTAAAATAATGTAAGACAATTATGGAAATTATTTAATGTCTTTAAAAAAATGCACGGAAACATTATTCTTTGAGAAAACAAGCTTGGATTCATAGCGTCATCAAGCTCGATGGACAAATTTTTGCCCGAAGTTTTGATTGCTTCTCATTTTTATTGTTAAATGTAAATAAATAATAGACTATTAAAAAATAGTAGAATTACGACTAAATAAGTTAGAATTAGTCTATATTACTTTCTTTTGTTTAATGGGAGCTACAGGTAGGACATTCTAATTTTTCGAATTTGAATTTTTTTCACGATTTTTCTGGGAAACAGCATGTAACAAATTTGTAAAATATTTTTCCTAGAAATAAATAAGCCAAAATAAAGTTACAATTTAATTTTTATCCGATTAAAAAAAAATCGTGCATTTTAGGGTTAAAAATTACATTATGGTGCATTAGCCAAATTATTTTCTATTATAAATAACAATATATCGGTACTTTTCAGCATATTTTTTGAGTTTACTCTTAATTTTTTGATCAATTCCTTTTCTTATTTTCATATGGATGGCACTACGGGTTTGCACTAATCGTTTTCCTGTGATTCTGTCTGTGTGCGTGTGTGTGTTGTTTTGTTTGGGAAATGGACACTTAATGTTTATTTAATCGCGCGCGCGCGCGTTTTTTAAACATTTACTTTTTAGCTCAGTGTCAATGTGTTGAATTTGATATTTCTCAGGCACTGTGTTAACGCCTTTTTATCGACCTTGAAACATGTTATTTCGCGAAGGTAAAACGTGTATTAAGTGTTTAATAACAGAAACAAACATAGAAGTGTAAAAATTAAAACAGAAGTGCGTAAATTAAAACAGAATTGCTAAATAATTATGAGCGCATAAAATGACACATCTTCCATGTAAATGGGTAGTATTCAGCTATTTGCATTGATTGACAGAGAGTTCGACCAATATCAAGCACGCTTTATCCGCTATGTTTGGATTCAAGTACGGTTTGGCAATATGCAAGCGGGTCTGCTCTGGGTCCTGAGAGTTCAGCGAGCGTTCTTCTATCCAGCCTCTGTTTTCAGCGAGCGTTCTCCGATCTAGCCTTCTCACAGAAGCTTATTGCATTCTTAAACCATTTCAGGGGTCTCACTTGTGAGTATATTATCCTTCTTTTGAGTCCATGTGTTCTCCCCTTTGTTCTAATATGCCGCATACAGTGTGTGACAAAAAGCTTGTTAACTGATCTTCTCGGAAGCTACAGGAGTAATAGTGTCTTATTTTTCTTTGTACATTTATACAAGACGTTTCCTTAATAAACTGTTTTTTTATGTTATTTAGTCTAGTTCTTATGGGTAGGTTGTTAATTTGTGTTTGTTTTAATGTTTTTAACTGATCAAAAGGAACCTGGCTTATGTTATTAAATGTTTTCAAACCGGAAGGGTTTAATCACAATCCAATTTCTTCAAAAGTTAATAGGGTTACTAACACAGGCCTGCTGAACAACACAGGCCTGCTGACTACCTTGTATGGAATCATACCAATTAATGGTCACAAAACAAAGATATATTTGGATCAGAAACTACTGTAGTAACGAATTTCATGCTCTTATCGTTCGCTCTGAAAGAAGCTTCTATGTTAGACCTCATAGAGTCCTAAGGATAATGATTGTTGAAGTCTGTTTGTTTGGAAGCTCGGAGAAGGAAAAAGCAGGCGTTGAGTAGTGGGCAAGAAGCACAGTATAAGCTGTTGTGGCAGCATATTTGCGAAGCACAACAGGGGACAAAACCGCAAGCTAACATATGGGGATGGAAAAACGCCTTTTAATGTACATTGTGCGGTTTAAAAATATAATCTTTAGCAAACAACATCTAACCTAGACATCTCCATATTTTTATTCTCACCAGAATTGGGCAAAGGAAAATTCGTGATGAAAAATAATAAAAATGTAAGTGATTGAGATTTATAGTTTACACTATTCCACAAGTGATATTTATTCCACAGTTTGATAGTTTTCTTTATTTTGTTTTACACCTGCATGTATATGAGTACATTTATCTGTGTCTCAAGGTATTGCAGGATTATGCACTACAGGAAACTATCTTTTGATTTGAACCTTCCATAGAGGATACAAAAACTCTATTATTTTATTAAATAAGCATAAAAAAGAACGTAAAACGGCAACAATACAAAAATTAAAATAGCAGACAGGTTTCGGCATGTATGACATGCCGTCTCTAGTGTTTGAATGAGAATTTCAAAAGTTTGCTCCGTTTGACATTATTTAGGAAGGCCAATAGGAAAGTAGGAATAAGAAAGTAGGGAAAAGGTTTTATGAGGGCCAATAAGGATGCACGAAATGAAGGTAACTGAGAACAGAGGGGTGTCCAACATTCAAAAAAGGAAGGGAACAGAGAAAGAAAACATTACCAAAACTATTTGTATGTAGTGGATGGTGAGAGCTTTAAGATAATCTAATTCACAGGAAGAACGGGGCTTGCAAATGAGTTTAGCTGAACTAAAGTCGACAGTATGGTTGGCATCCAACAATGTTTAGCGAAGGCAGAGTTGTTGGTTTCATGTTTTTTTAGCAAGAGCTATGAGCTCCTTAATTCTAAATTTAAGGGAGCTTTTAGTTTGTCGATATAAGATAAATCACGCTGAGAGTTGATACTGTCAAGAAACCATTCATTCAAAACCTCAGTGCGGTCTTTGAGAAGGGCACGAGAAAGTTAATTTGTTCGTAGGCGTAAAAATTACTTTAGAATTTAATTTACGGAGAATTTAGGCAATGCAAGTACTAATTTTAGTAAATGAGTAACAACAACAGTGTCCTTAATAACGAAAGATCGGGCCGAAACTACCTTATGCTGATTGCTTAATTTCTTCAATGCACTATCGACTACTAAAAGTTATAGCATCTGTCCTCGGCAGTGGCTTTTAGGTAGTTCAATTCAGAAAACAAAGAAATATTGTCTGAACAGGTGTTCAAAGCGCGATAGAGTAGAAGGCTGCCATTTTTTGAGTGGGGCGATGAAAAGAACGACCGTGTGTTGGTAAGCAAACCGAAAAAGTTTTGCAGTAAACTTTAGTGGCAAAAGCATTATTATTGTTCTTAACAAGAGTGTCGAGGAAAGGGAGGGTATTGCTATTTTCAAGTTCATAGGTGAATTGCATGTTTTTGCCAATAGTGTTTATAATATTGCGAATGTCGCTAAGTTTTTAGACATCAGAATCGTCATCGGCAAAAGTGTCGTCGACATAGTGGAACCAGAATGGGTAAGAGAGTCTGATAGAATGGTTTCATTCAAAATAGTGCACGTAGATATCGCAAACAACAGGTGACAGAGATTTATACATAATAAGTCAGATCATTTGTATTAGCCACCCTGAAAACAAAATTTCGTCTGAAAGAGGCAAGCTTTTGTGAGGATAGCTAAATGGTCGATCCCAAACTGTGAAAAGCTAAACTCGCAAAGTTTGTTATTATCTCGAATCCCTGGTTTTTCTATATTAATGAAGAAAACGTTTGCTATCCTCATCCTAGCCCTGATGATTGCATGTCTTGTATGCTGAAACGGGTCTGCTATTTATTTTTTGTATTGTTGATCTTATATGTTTCTCTTTGATGCCTATTTATTATCTTTTGCTCCAATGTACGTTTTCGCTCTTAACATTATTATTCACTAAGTGTTCTGTTACTATTCTTAAAGTCACGCTATACATGCATGCAAAAGTCAAATCATAATGCCAAAGCGAATAAAAATTGCAACATATTTTCTCACTTTTTGAAACGGTTTATTTACGGCCGGAGCTGAATTTTGATTTTGTCCGGATTGTCTTTACTTAAACGAATTTTGTAACTAAATATTTAGATGCTTGTTTGTTGCTGAATAATTACGCAAGTATCCACGCTCTCCACACCAGATATTCCGTGAATAAGCATTACATGTCTTCTAGCAAGGACGTCTAATGTATTAATTTGTGTATTGTAGTCTTAATACGAAGGTATTAAGACTATTAATAAGGAAGTCTTTCAGAAGATCTCCTTATTAATAGTCTTAAATACTTTCGAATCCCTCGAGTGTTATTGGTTTATGACCGTGTGTTTGCATAATCCCGACAATTTCACAATGCTTCTCAAATCTTCCGCAACGATTTTACGCATCAGCCTGTTTCCCTTGGCTTAGATGATTAAGAAATGATCTTTTATTAATGCCCTTTTGGAAAAGGTGTGGGAAAAGTATGCGGGCATTTTCGGAAATGATCTCACGACATGAATAATTCATTGGGGCTGAGTATAAGTCAGGCATTTTTTTAAAATCTACCGCAATACTACATATGCAAATGGGCTTTTCTCCTACATAAATTTAATTCAGTTGCAGCTGAGAAAACTTTCACCTTATATTTCCAAGCAATTTTGTAAATAATATATGAAATTGGTTTGCTGAGGGGGAAATTGTGTTTAACGATTTATAAATATATTATGATGTGGGAACTCACTGAAACAAGAGGTGCGAAAAAAAAATGTGCAAGACACAACTTTCTGATTAAAATAACGGAAATATATCGAAACAATGTCAGATTTCTGTTGTCATATTTAAATTTAATTTTCAGTTTGTATAAGAAATGTAATTGAGGGAACACAGAAGCTAATGCGTAAACTACAGCGATGATAAATAGATGAGGACATGATTTAAATTACCAGAAGCTGATGCAGTTAAAATTATTTTTACAAAAGAGAGTGTACATAGAATATTTATTACACATACAAGTACATTACATTGGTTGGAAATTTATTCTTTGATAATACACAAAGGAAAATGTAGAATTCAATGAAAATAAAGTTTATAATTACAAGGATTTGGATAACTTTTTAATCTACTGTAATGTCTACTGTTGTCACCTGGAAGTCAGAAATTCTCTGCAATCAATCGGTGCTAATGCAGTTTATTAGGATGAAATACAATTATAACTAGTTTGTACGTTCATTATTCACACGCTCGTTTCCTACAGTATTTGCAATAAAACTTCATTACGTAAAAAGATCACTTCTTGAGAAGTTAAAAGTAAATGAGCCGTTAATGAACCACGTATATATAACAGTCTGCTTTTTCTTTTTTACACCCCCCCCCCCGAAAAAAAACAAGCTTATAAGTTATCCATTGAAACCACCGAAGTAATTTTGTCTATATTTGAAATCTTTTACTTCGGTTAATGCCAGAAAGGACTTACTATCTTTTTGCTTCCTTGTACGGAGTATAAGGAAGTAATGTGATCCCGAAAAATTTCGGTGGTCAAATTTCGACGAAAAAACCGATTTTGACTACCTCTAAATTTAATTAAAATTTTTTTTTCGATGCATCTCATCATAAGCTAGCATGCACGATCATATAAACGCGTCTGCAACACATTTTGACAAGCGGTGAGTCTATTGTGGCCAGTTTTTCCATGCCGTCTGTATGTACGTACGTATGTATGTTTGTAACTCGCATATCTCAAAAGCTATTGGTCGTAGAATGTTGAAACTTTATATTTAGGATTGTTCTATGATCTAGTTGTGCACCTCGCTTTTTGGCCTCAATCGAATGGATAGTTTATGTACAGGACTGCCCAAAAGATACCGTCCTACCATATAAGTTAGGTAATGAACCGACCACGGTCACGTGCCTCCCTCCACAACTACGCCAAAAGCTGTCATGCTTGGCAACTTTTGGTGTACGTGTGTGCGTATTTAACTCTCACATCTCAAAAACTATTATGAAATTTCATATATAAGATTGTTGTAACATCTAGTTGTGCATCTTGATTTTTGGTTCCAATCTACTGGAGAGTTTATTTACAGGACCACCGAAAAGAATTTCAATAGTTTAATGTCTATGGACATCTTCAATATAATACAACTGTAGACAGTCATTGCTTGAGCCATGCCCAAAATCTCGCCGTCTGTCGTCAATCTTGGCGAGTTTTGCCGAAATATCGCCAAATTTGGCGATAGTCAGTCATTTGATCCATGCCCAAAATATCGCCATTTATCATCGCTCTTGGCGAGTTTTGGCGATAATCTGTTATTGTTTGGTCCATGCCCAAAATCTTGCCATTTGTCTTCGACCTTGGCGAGTTTTACCAAAATGTCGCCCTATTTGACGATAGTCAGTCACTTTTTCTATGTCCAAAATATCGCCATTTTTCATCATCCTTGGCTAGTTTTTGCGAAATATCGCAAAATTTGGCGATAGTCAGTCATTGTTTGGCCCATGCTTAAAATCTCGCCATCTGTCGTCGACTTTAGCGACTTTCGCCGAAATATCAGCAAATTTGGCGCCAAAAATTATTTCCTATTTTGTATAACTCTAAAACTTTAACCCGTAGAATTTCGAACATTTGTTTTTAGAACTATTGTAATATCTAACTGTTTGCAAGAACATTTTTTTGACTGCAATCGACTGGGAATTTATTAACAGGGTCAGCCAAATGACTTTAAATACTGAGTATCAGAAGGATGTCTTTCAAACTGCACCCCAGCTTGGCGATATCGAAATATTTTGCTAGAAATAGCTAAACCTTACTATTACAGCAGTATTTTATCTGTTTGTAACAAAATAAGTTTAGATGAAGTGAGCCGAAAATATTTTTGATTTAATAAGACGTGCAAGGAAGTCATGTGTTGTCCTCATCAGATTTTTTCTGATGAGGACAACAATTTGGATTTGCAAAGGGTGGATGAAGATTTGCTTGGGATTGGATGAGGATTTGCAAAAATTAGTGGTATGTTATATGCACATTGTACATGGCGCATTACTGGTACATTTAATTTAGTTTATTATTCCTTGTAATGTGTGACGATATTCTTATGAATTACAAGTGCATTTTCTAGACATAGTGCTATGTCCATACACGAATAAATTCTGAACAATAAAAATTTTAAACGTGAAATTTTATTAAATCTCTACCGTGCCATTTAAAATACTAATTAGCGTGATTCCAGGAGTTATGCCCCATAAATTTTTGCATTGTGTAAAAAATCCCTGGTTGCACATACAATAAAATAAATCATGCTGTGCTATTTGATGTAGAAAATAAAACATGTGCACGGTGACAAAACATATAAAAAAGTAATTAATATTTTTTAACAATTTTTTTCTAAAACATTGGAATGCGGCGCATCACCCGCACATTCAGGGCGAGACGCCGTTCTTGTGAGGGAGTTATGCCGCATTTGTCATAGGATACTATAGGATACTACCTTTGATCGCATAGATTATAAAACACTTTCCAACACACTAGAGCTCTCGCACACACACATCCCCTAATCAGATAGCCTATGCGTAGCCTTGTTTTAACACAACACAATGCATCGATTAATTAGAGTACGAGTAATGAATTTTCAAGATTCCCTTGAAATCATGATACCACATTAGGTATTTTTTAATTTCTCGCCAAATAATGAATAAATTGCAAAGCTGGGTTCATTTTTCGAAAGATTCTTTTCCCACCGTATTTGGCGATTTATCCCAAAGTCGCCAGTGTTACCGACGTTTTTCGTACCTTTTGTGGGAGGCATTGCATAATATTACACAGTAATATAGTACTGTGATTTAAATGGATGCCTGTCTCGAAATTGCCATCGAGCGTAATATATTGGAAATATTTTTAGTGCTCCTGTACAAGAACTATTAAATGATACAAACACTATTTTCGATGGAAAGTTTAATCTTGTAACCCTTAATAACATTCATCAGTTTTGTTTCATTTCAAATAGCTAAATATGTTTGAAATACATTTATGTATTAAACAGACTTACACAACTTTAAAACACTTAATTTGGTGAAACTGTTTCGGCTTTGAAAATTAAATATTACATTTTTCTTACTGAATCCCCCATGGTTCTTTCAGATATTGTACCCTATATGGCTTATTACTGAAATGTGACATAATTTTCCCTATTTTCATGTATAAATGTATACAAATGAATAGGTGTATTTAATTTAAGAAATTAAAAAATATATATTTTAAGTAACGATATGCTCATTTGATTAGTTAGTTTATAGTGGATGAGGAACAAATTTCATATGCGGTGTTATATCAGGAAAGTTCGCTACAAGAAAAAAAATCCTTTAAATTTTAGCTTTTTTGCTTTCAAAACCAATTATTTGCTTTATTCAAATTTTAGTTCCTAATATATCCACTGGCTGACGCTTCGGATGCTATTCATAAAAGCACATTTTCACCGGTTTTCTTACATGGAAAACCAGCGAATTCAGCGTGCAAAAGACACAAAATTTATTAATAAATGCTATCTATTTAAAAAAATCATATAATTGCTTGTACAATTCGAGTTATTGAATTCCAGTCAATTTACTGCTTTTCATGCAATGTGTCACCTAGCGGACTTTTTTGAATAAACTTTTTAGAAAACTAACTGGAGTGTATCTCATTTAGTGTTCATATACGAAAGCTGTTGGCAATCTACTCACCATTTCCAGCAGCAGGCAAGTTTAATTATAAACACCCTATATATATTCCTGCACTTAACAGAGAGTAATAATAACACATAATGTGGACAATAGTGCATGATCACTGCAATAGTCACTGAATGCTAATCTAATGAAAGAGATGAAATAGTGTCACTAATAGAGTTTAGCGTCGCTTGAAGAAAAACAAGCCGATAGTCATTTCTTCCACTCAAGTCTAATGTACATTTAATAGAGAAATCGATAAAACATTTTCCGCTTACAGACTAATCCAATCTTTTTGAGTTTAAGTTAAAATTTTTTTAACCAATGTAATGAATGGCACGTTTAAAATTGCGACAGTTTATGAAACGTGAAGTTGAAATTCGTCGTTACTTAGTCAAAAGAAAAATTATTTAACAAGAACAAATGTTATGATTAATTAACTTTTGCGAGCATAAAGACAAATTATTGGAAGGAATTCGATTTATTACTGCAGCAATTTGCATTTTCTTTTTGCGTTCAAGGTATACGGAAAAAACAACAATGGAAAAATCTCGAAGTAAAGTAAACTTGGTTCATCTTTCATAGAAATCACAAAAGCATTCTACCGTCGTAAAAATTTTATTTACGCTTCCTAAAACCATTAGAAGTGGCTGAAAGAAATGTCCTTACCGTTCCATTATTTATCTTGTGCTCTATTTCCAAGGAAATTTTATTTTTTGTTCAGTTTATTTCATGAATATAGTAATAAAATTTTTTCTCAACTTGTCAGAACACGTTTTTAAGCTTGAAATCTTATTTCACTGCCGTAGAAAGATTTACAAATTTCTGAGCGTAGGTAAGTTACCTATTTTAACTAGTTTTGTGTCGCAAGAAAATCTAAATTCTTCGAATATTCAGATACACGAGCATACATTTTTAAAGAAATTTATTTATTCTGAAAATTTGGAAATTTTATCATAAAGGATTAGGAAATATCAAATGTGACTTATAGTATAAATATTGAGTGCAAAAATATTTTTACAATATAGTAGTAAAATTTACACGGCACGTTCAACCATGCAATAGTCGAGTAAAGTCGTTTGGCTAAAGTTTATACCAGTGTTTGTAATTCTCCTAAATTGTAATTTCAATACAGTACGGTGTACGGACTGTAATTATTAATTTTACTGGTGTTTATCTCTTTCATAGAAAATATATTATATTTCTGAGTGTTATAACAGCTTGCTGTTGCGACTGTTCCTTGAAAACTGTTGGCTTTTAGAAGAAATGATAAAAGAATTCCGAAGTATTATGATATATAAGCAGCAATATTTTCAAATGAATGTACGATTTTAATACAATGCAGTGTACACAGAGTTACATACAGATAGAAAATATATTATATTACTGAGGATTATAACAGCTTGCTGTTGCGACTGTTCCTTGAAAACTGTTGGCTTTTAGAAGAAATGATAAAAGAATTCCGAATTATATGATATATAAGCAGCAATATTTTTAAATGAATGTACGTTTTTAATACAATGCAGTGTTCACAGAATTACATACAGATAAAAATATCCCCAAACCATACAGTGTTGGACTCGTGATCGCTAAAAGTAAGTTTTTGTGTTGCTCCAGTGTTCAAAACTAAAGATAATTATCAGAATTTAATACATTCTAAATGAGAGTTTAAAAACAGTTACACTTTCTTCATCTATCTATCTCTTCCCACTCAAACCGCTGTAAATATGCATGACTGGCAACGAAAAGCATGACTAATTATGTTGCTTAGCTATAAAACGTATTGTGCGGAAAATTCACTGTAAAATTTATGACTATTTTTAGAGAACAGCAAAAGAATTCTCACAGATTAGGCTTAACGACAATTTGAAGAAATTTTGAAATTAATATTTTACTGTTTGTTATGCAGTGTCAAATAACAAATCTGAGCGGAAAGAATGTTTTAAAACTGATTTATTGAGAAGTATTTACATTGTTTAAATAAGAAATTACCCCATGTTCTTGTTTTTCAGCCATTCATTAATTCTTTAAGCAAGTCAAGATTTTTTTGAAATTGTTTATGGCTTATTACTGTCCGATTGCTTTCTACTTGTGAGTGTTTACCAGTCTTTAAAATAACTGTGCAAATTTTAATCCTACTACTATATAAATGTCAGTATTTGTATGCATGTTTGTTACTCTTTCACGCTGAAACGGTTGAACGGATTTGGATGAAATTTTCAATAAAGACAGTTAAAGTCCTGGATTAATATATAGGGTGCGTTTTATTGCTCGAAAAAAATACTGTTCATATAATATACAAAAAAAAATCTATCTTTTACCCAAGGAATACAATTGAATTTTTATTTTACAGAGTTCTGGACAGATGGCGCAAAATTATAGAATATCATTAAATGATGCTAAAATAATGACTGAACGTCATTTTATAGTCTGCTACGCCTGATTTGGATAAAGAATACACCTGAATAATTTTTTTAAACTTTCATTCAGTTCGAAATGTGCATTTTTCTGAGAAGCTTGCTTTCCGATTCTCTTTCTGTTGCAATACATGCACAAAAGGGATATTAGAAATATCACTTTTAATTTTATTTAGTTACACTTATGAATAATGATACAGAAAAGACGCATGTATTATTATACGCTTTTAATGTATAGCGCTTTAGTGTGCATTTAAAATCTGAAAGTGTTTCAGCTTTTCTAACTTTTTTTTTTTCCGTTTTTTGATAGCGGCCAATATATCCAGAAGCTCTTCAGAATTAATATACGTCGAAAATAATTTGTTCCTTTTGTAGGTTTTTACTATTAAACCATCTTATTTTTGTAACCAGGGGCGGACCGACACTGTAAGCATCGCATCAGGACACCGGCTTCGAAGGGGCGTCATTTCGAACTCAAAAAGTAAGTAGGACATAAAAGGGGATGTCCTTTTTATGTTAGCAGGGGCGCCCCTGTTTGAAACAATCTTAACTGTAAATTCCATTCAGAATCTGAGAGATTTATTTCATTGCCAAAGAAGACTGTGATAAACAGTATTCTCCCCGAACAAGATTTATTAAGATGTCGAATCAACTGGTCGACGGGGGCGGCTAGTTTAATAATATTACAAAGACGTTGTTGCATCATAAATAAAAAATAACTGTACAATTTACTTTACTATCAATAAGTTTCAAAATAAGGTATTCAAGAATGACTTGAATAGTGGCTGCGATCAACTAGATACTTTAATAAATTTTGTTTTGAAATCCTATAGAATATGATAATGTCATATAGAGATTTTAATTATACTTTTACTACATAGTTAAAACATATTTGCTATGATAAGTGAGATAGGAAATATGTCCCTCATTGAAAAATAAATATACTAATTTCACAAAACCCGACTTTTAGAAAGAAGATTTTTACTGGAACAAAATTTAATCTCTAATATAAAATACAACTCACTAGAAAATTGAAAAACTAATGAACACGCAATCTTTGTGAACATAAAGGTGCATGATCAGAAAAAACTTACGTCATTAAATCTATGAAAATTAAGCGAAAAAAGTAAATAATCTGTTTTCAAGTAAAGTACCTTATCTCAAAAATTTATTTCGTAAAATATTATCAACAGAAAAAAATTGAGGAAACATAATTTTCAATTTTTGATAAACAGGCAATTTAATCTTCCTTTCTAAAATGAAAAAAAAAGAAAA
Source organism: Cheiracanthium punctorium (assembly GCA_038373885.1). Lineage (NCBI taxonomy): Eukaryota > Metazoa > Arthropoda > Arachnida > Araneae > Cheiracanthiidae > Cheiracanthium > Cheiracanthium punctorium. The sequence continues at coordinate 38,926 of JAWZYV010013116.1, forward strand.
AAACCATTTTTCGATAGTCGTGGAAGGTATAGAAGCTCCGAGTGAAAATATTACGATGTGGATTCATTGCTGCAGAGGAAAAAAAATCGAAAACGTATTTCAAAGATCAAGTTTTATCGTGTTAAAATATTTAAGTTAATTAACTTGAGTGAAAATGATTATTTAATGGTGATTAAAGTATTAAGATGCATAATTTTTTTTTCATTTTTTAATGAAATCTAAAGTATTTTAGAAGTATAATGCCTTTTGAATTTAAATTTATTTAAGAATATTTTGCTTTGACAAAACAATATTAATTTTTTAACTGTGTATTCATTCGTAATACTTGATACTATTACCGAGCTACATGAAACTATTCGCGCTTAATCTATTAAGGAAGTCGTAAATTTTATTATGTACAGAAAAAAGCTCTATTTTTATTTAGCAAATATTTCAATAATATTTTGAACTCAAAAAATTGTTAATTTCTCACTTCTCATATACACTGTCTACCAATAAGTATTTGGACACCTATGCAAACGACGATATCTGCGGTCCTGAGGTACGTCACGGCCTCCGGAGTTATATATCGTGTAGGAAACAGCATCGGCATTAGTCGCATGCAAGATGGCGCGCAGTTCGGAGCTCTCTGATTTCGAGAAAGGTATAATTATCGGGTATCACAAATATAGCCGATCCTTAAGGGACATATCTAGCGATCTGAAGTACCCAAAATCGACAGTGGCCTATGTGATTAAGAAGTGGAAGGTGAGCGGTGATTGTCGGAATGTGCCCCGAGTCGGCAGACCAACGAAACTGGGAGGTAGAGACCGACGAGTGCTGTCCAGAGAAATTCGGAAGAACCGCACCCAACCGATGGCCCTCATCCACGAGAAGTTTTAACAGGCATCCGGGAGTATTGTTTCAATGAATACCATCCGTAAGGAAGTACATCTGCTTCGTTTTCATGGTCGTGCTACTGCCCATAAGCCTTTGATCACAAAGTCCAACCGCGCTGCTCGGTTAATGTGGTGCAAAGCACATCGAAATTGGACCGTAGATCAGTGGAAACGGGTTCTTCGGAGCGACGAATATAGGTTCACCCTTTACCGTTCGGATGGCAGGGTCTGAGTCTGGCGTCTGCCTGGAGAACGCCTCTTGCCAGAATGCATTGTGGCAAAAGTCAAGTTTGGCGGAAGTGGAATTATGGTCTGGGGGTATTTATCCTGGTATGGAGAGGGTCCCTTGGAACCCATTGATGGTAAGCTCAACGCCGTTGCCTACTGCACTATTTTGGATGACAATGTGCATCCTAAGTTGTGGCATTTTTACGGGTTGGACCCGTGTTACTTTCAGGACGACAATGCCAGTTGTCATGTTTCGAGGTTAACCAAGGATTGGTGTGACGACCACTAGCTGTAATCGAAAGACTTTGACTGATGAAGTCGAAAACAATTTTTGGTCGAAACGTACGTATCTACTTACCTGCAACATCTTATGTGTGTTTTTTGCAAAGTTCTTTTACTTACTTTATCGTTTAACACAAGTATTTTGAGTGTTTTTTCCTTTCCAAGTTTTGGTATGGTGCCAATGGAGTTGAATGGGCCAATGGCCCATATGGGGTGCCAATGGGGTTTGGTATGGTGCCAATGGCCATCGAATGGACTGGCCTTCCCAGACCTGTACCCTATCGAGAACCTCTGGGACGAGTTAGATCGCCGAATTAAGGGGTACACTACCCGTCCAAAATCGGTGAAGGAACTTCTATGTCTACTCCAAGCCGAGTGGAAGACAATACCACTAGCTGCCATACGGAGACTTGTGGAAAGTACGAGGGTTCACGCTGTAATTGCCTCTCGTGGAAGCTCTAACAACTATTGATTTTGAATAAAGTTACTTTTTCTTTTCTGTCACAGGTGTCCAAATACTTATTGGTAGACAGTGTATACAATTCATCTTCAGTTTATAGATTAATTTGAAACTATATAATTTTAGGAAAAAGGCTGTTGGATTTTTAAATCGACATTTTTATGTATTATATTTAGTTAAAAAAATCATAATATAGATGCTATACATCATTTTCAATAATAATGAATAAATTTCAAGTTTAGTATCTACACTGGTCAAAACAATTAAAGGATATTGCGGTTTTAGGTGGATCTTGTGGCTAGGAAACTTTATAGCTGATTGACACATGGTCGACAGACGTAGTAGGTTGTATGAGAATAAATTACAAATGTTTCGCAGAAAAAAATGCATTTTATTGCGCATTTGTGTAGAAAAGGAAAAAGACACAAATTGTGCATATGAGAAAAAAAGAATAAGAAAAGGTGTTTTCTTCAAAGGAAATCATTTTCAGTAGGGGGTATAGTTTCCACGGACGGCCAGCAACGTTGAACACCTTTGAGGCACGGAGTCAATGAGGCTATTAATCACGAGTTGGAGTATTCTGTCCCACTCTTCCAGAAGAGCTCTTTACAGTTCTTAGAGAGTTTGTGGGGGTGGTTGGCGGCCAGCAACTCGTCTTCCTAGAGCGTCCCAAACATGCTCTATTGGATGCATGTCTGGAGAACACGCTGGCCATTCCATTCGCATGATTCGAAAAGGAAATCCTCCAACAGGTTAGCACGATGTGGCCTGACAGGGGCGTAAACAGGGGGGGGGGTATCGGGATATATCCCCCCGAAATTTTTGGATTAGTGATGAAATTCCGTCTATTTATAAAAGTATAAGTTCATATCCCCCCCGAAAAGTTTTCCTGGCTACGTGCCTGTGGCCTGCAGTTATTGTCCATTAAAATGAAGTCATCTCCGATTGCTACAGCGTAAGGGACTACGATAGGTCTGAGGATCTCATCCCTTTATCGGCGACCAGTCAGAGTTCCATCTCGAATGATATAAAGGTCTGGGCGCCCGTCCATGGAGATGCCACCATACACCAACACTCCCCCACCGCTAAAGCTGACACTTTCGTGCACGAACGCAGGATTATTCCTACTGCCACGGTGCCTCCAGATGAAAATTCGCCCATTATCAGGATGAACTGAAAAACGGGACTCGTCAGAAAAAAAAAAAAAAAAAAACATTGCTCCATCCATTTCTCCTCCAGTTCACATGCTCTGTTGTCCACTCCCGGCGATCGTGACGATGTCTTGATGTTAGTCCAACACATACCATCGATCGGCGAGTATACAGACCTACATGGAGCCGGTTTCGGGCAGTCTGAGTTGAAACCGTGGTGCCAGTAGCCGAGCGAAGGTGCTGTTGGAGAAGAGTAGCGTTCATGTTCCCGTGTCTCCGAGCCGTTAACATTAAATAACGATCTTCATAGGGCGTTGTTGCCCGTCTACGACCTTGCCCTGGTCTTCGGCCTGCACTTCCTGTCGCCAAAAACCGGATCCAGATCCTGGAAATCACACTTTGTGACACTCCAATGGCTTGCGTTACTTCGGCTTGAGTTTGGCCCCCTTCTAACCAACCGACAACTCTCCAAGCTTCTGAATCGGTTAAATGACTTCGCTGAGACATCGTACTCATCGAAACAAAGCAGTCACTGAATGCCGATCATCCTTGTCTTCATCCTCTTTTATTCAGTTGAAAGTCCAATTTCATTCGCTGCCGCTGAAGCGACATTTTTACGTCGAACTCAAAATTAGCATACTCCGCAGTTTGAAAATCAGAAAAATTTGCATTTGTGATTCTCTTTTTCCATTTTCGGCAAAAAAAAAAAAAAAAAAAAAAAAAAAAAAAAAAAATTCGCTTATATGTTTATTTTATATAAAACATACAATATCCTTTAATTGTTTTGAGCAGTGCAGTTATTATTATAGTTTAGAATATAATATATTATTATGCAATATTCTAAACTGTATATATATTTAAACACAGAATTATGTATGGTATAAATTACACACACACACATACATGCATATATATATATATATATATATAATATATATATATATACCAGGTGATCCAAAAGTCAGGACAAACTTTAAAAATTAATAATTCGAAAACGAATCTAGATACAAAGATACGGTTTGCATCAAACGGATGGAAAAGAAACCGGGTTTTGTGTGGCAACGAAACGAAAATAGTTCTGCTGGCGAACAACATATGGCGCTATAGTGTTTTATTTCACCAATAGATGATTTACAAATGAAAAAATGTTGACAACTTACAAGTCAGCTTAATTACAGTTAATTGGTACTACAGTAAATTTTCAATGTGATGCCCAACATTCAGAAGTACAGTTGTGAGACGAGTCACCACACCGTTCACAGCATTTAGTAGCATTTCTTGCTTTACGGCAGACACATTTTGGCGGATGGCATCTTCCAGTGCTGCTGGTGATGCCGGTTTTCGCGGTACACTTTTGACTTCAAGAATCCCCACAGCCAAAAGTCACAGGGCTTAAGATCGGAGGCCATGACTGATTGGAGGCCATGGAGGCCTTGGAGGCCATGACTGATTAAAGCAACGACTGATAATGCGATCCTCCCTAAATGTTAAGCGTAGCAGATGTTGCACAGGCAGAGCAATATGAAGTAGCGCTCCATGTGATGGTGGTCGGTGGTAAGTTTAAGTTGTTAATCGTATAGTGGAAAGCCAAACACAGTGCGTTGTGAATACCGAAAAAAACCTACCTGGTCCGTACTCCTAAAAATAATGGAAAACAAATAATAAGTGAAACACAATATGCTGAAATCATTTGCCAAACTCGAAATGCAAGCGTAACATAATTTTATTTGGAAGCTTTTCAAGTTTTGTTTAGTTATTTTTTACACATTTGCTAAATATAAAGTTTCGTAGAATATAATGGTCTGGGGAGATTTGGAATTAACTAGCATATATGAATTTAAAAACACATAGGGGCAAGTGCACGGGAAATGAACAAAAAATATTGCATATTCACCAATCGACGCTAAGTCTGAATGTCGTATGCCATGTCAGGAGGCTGTAGCAGCTTGGTCATCAATAGTACAGGGGTATGGAATCTGGACATGGATACCTCCTGTCATCAGTGGACCAGGTCCAGATAGGTAGTGAAGTCCCTCTTTATTTGGATCAGCACTCGAATATAACATCGGCTCGGATCTAGCCTGATGATGGTAGCGTCACATATTCCGATCAGTCTCTCAGCACTTCGAACTCTTCTCCGGTTAGAAATTTTCTCTTGCTCCTTTTTTTAAGCCAGCAAAGATGAATCCGCTCTGATCTTTTTTTTTTCTTTCCTGGGATCGAGGAGTTCCTAATCATTTGCCCCTATTGGGCACCTCCTGGAGGATTCGATTGGTTGTCTTCTCAGCCCTCAGTCGACTACTCGTGTTTGGATGGCTAGTTCAACCCCCTCATGGTGTGGGGTCGATTGCTTCTGCCCCTGCATAATTTTATGGGATATAAATATTTTTTCTCCTTGACACTTATTGTGCCAAACTGTCAATACTTCAGACACTTCGGCGCCTGAATTTTATATATAGCCGTTCTGTGAAAAAACATCAGTGTGTGGTAAAACATCCCGTGGGAAAAAACCATCTGTTCCCTTGAGATTTGCCCCTTTAATTAAGACATTATTTTACGCCCCCACACTCCTTCTTGCATAAAGATGACTGTTTGAAGTGCCTGTCGCGCTTGCAGTTCAGGAATAATGTTGTTCTGTAACAGTGCTGCATATCGCTGACCAGTGATAGAAACTGTTTTGAAACCCGTCTGTGTGACTTCCTCGAAAAAAATGGACCAATTATGAAATCAGAAGTGAAGCCACACCAGACTGTCACTTTAGGCTGTTTGAAGGGTACTTCAACAAATGCATGTGGCTTTTCTGTGATCCACACTCGACAATTGTGGGTGTTAACAGCGCCAGAAAGTGTGAAATGCGCCTCATCTGTTCAAAGCACAGTGTGAAGCAGTCGTGCTGCTCTTCCATTTTATTGAATACCCAATTGGCAAAATCTCGACGCGAGTCGAAGTCAGGAAGTTTCAGTTCGTGGTTATGTTGCAACTTATAGGGATACCGTTTCAGAGTTATTCGCAGTGCTCTCCACACACTTCCATACGACACTCCTGTCTGCCTCGAAACTTCTCGGGCACTGCTCTCCCCATGTGCAGAATTCGCCGACAAGGATTGCACCGTCTGCTCCACTGTCATGACAACAGCAGCGACTGTTGAGGGACGACCACTTCTTGCACGTGACGCCAAAGATCCGATAGATTCAAATTTCTTCATCATTTTGATCAATGCAGAAGGCGTTATTGGTCCTTTTCTGCCTCGCATGCCTTTCATGTAGCGATATGCTCGCAATGCCGCTGTGGGACTTTCCGCATTCTTATAATAAAGTTTGACTAAGAGGGCTTTCTCAACTATGGAAAGCATTTCCATGCGTATAAGCTTCGACTACCATTACCTGCTCCAGTTTCTCCGTTTTATATCGCTTGTCGCTTTGCATAATCCTATATCAGAAATCTGACAGCACCATCTGTTGGACACCAAGAGAACTATTTTTGTTTCGTTGCCACACAAACTTTTTTTCGAAATTCGTTTGTCCTTAGTGCTATTTTCTGGACAAATTGGCTCAATAAGAAGTGTACCAAATTTCAGCTCGATCGGTTAATATCTTCAGGTACCGCTTTTGACTTAAAGTTTGAAAAAAAAAGAAAAAAAAAAGCAACTTTTTGAAAAAAAAAATAAAATATAATTTTTTTCGAAAATTTCTTGTTCCTAGGAATAAAGTTTACCTTAATTGACTCAATAATATGTGAAAAAATTTTTAGCTCGATCGATCAATATGTTCAGTTGCGGAAATGAGCTTAACGTTTGAAAAAAAGTCGAAAAAAAGGGGAATTTCTGTAAAAATTAAAGAAACGTCTTTTACTCTTGGCCATGAAATTTTGTTGTTGCATCATGTCTGAATGATGTAAATTATGCTTAATAATAATAATAATAATTATAATATAATATGAACATTGAATTCTATATCACTAGAATAATTTTATAAATGCATAGCAACATATCTTAAAAACTGCATCACAGCTTTCTTATAAAGAAAGTATCTCATGGATGAAAAAACAGCCTACATTAGTACAGAATCTGAGCTGTGAATCTGTTACCGGAAAGAAGAATGTTTATTGGAAGCTTAGACGTAATGGAGACTAAACGTCGAGAGAAACAGATCCATCGTAAAGAAAAGAGATGCATACTAAATAAAAAAGACTGTTTCAATTTCTTCATCTAAAGTGCTTATAAATGAAAGTGATAGTGAAATCAAGATAGATTCTGATTCAGACAAATAGTTCAATCCTTCTGAAAAACTAGAAAAATTGAAAGAAAAAATTAAGCTTGTTAACTTTGCCAGTGCAGTTTACAGGACTGACATTTCTAATCAGAAAGCAGCTCTTTTAGCTTCACCTCTTTTAGAAGACGTAGGTCTTGTTACAGCTGATAACAAAGAGAAATTGATTGACCCAAATAAAGTTGTTAGAGAGAAAAGGAAGTCAGGCAAAACCGTCGTAAAGGAGGCTGCATCAGGACTCAGGTCCCGTAAAGCCCGGGTTTCCTGCAGGCGTCGACGGCAAGCGCTCCAATTTGTCAACCGCGGAAAAACGCCCGGGGTCTTTCGTGCGTCCACTAGATCTGGACGTCCCCAGCGACGCTCAACGTTGGAAGGAAACCACCTTTTAATGAACGCATTCTTTGGATGCGAGAGGCACCCGCTAAGGTCATTAATCACTCTGGTCGCTGGACGCTGGACGCTTGCAGGAAACCAAGGCTTAAGGTGAAAGGACTTTATTTTGACGGAAGACAAGATGAAACATTGATAATTCAGAAAAAGAACGATAACTGTTATCGTACTGTTGTGAAGGAGGAGCATGTTGTTGTTGTAGCTGAACCAGGATCAACATACATGAGTCATCTGACTCCCAAATCTGGAAGAGGAAACGGCAATGCTGAAGGTATCCGAGATTTTCTTTTAGAAGAAAAAATTGATACTTCAGAAATCGCAGAAATAGGCTGTGGTGGTACGGCAATTAATACAGGACGAAAGAACGGAGCAATGGCTCAGCTAGAGATCTATCTTGAAGATCTATTTAGATTAGCTAGAGATCTATTTGAAAGCCACTTCAAAGATTTGTTTGTCTTTTGTACACAAACGAATTTCCCTTGCGGCTCAACATTAACGAAATTGACGGAAAAAGCACAGGACCTTCTACGTGCGCAGGACCAATTGGAATAGCGTTAAAAAACTGCGAGGATATGCCAGTACAACGATTTCAGCCTGTGCCAGTGACTTGGACTGAAGATATTGTGAACGACAATCTATCATCCGATCAAAGCTATCTTCTATGCATCTGTATGGCAGTTTCGACCGGCGATTGTGATGCTAGATTGGCAGAAAATCATCTTGGTAAGTTACATCACGCAAGATGGTCAACAGCTGCAAATAGAATATTACAAGTGATCCTACAGAAACACTTCAAGCATTCGTCCAATACATTATGAATGTTGAATGTATATGCTCCTATATTTGGTTTAATATCAAGAAAAATCCACCGTGCGTTGAAGGCGGTCGACATTTGTGGAAACTTTTGTCTGATTCCCGCTGCATGGATATCAAATACAGAAAAGTAATTGATCCTGTCTTACAGAGAAATTCTTGGCTTGCCCACCCTGAAAATCTTCTTTCCATGATTTCTGATAACAACGCAGACACAAGGGTACTTGGTTGGAAACGAATTCTAAAAGCTAGAACCTCTTCATCTTCTAATGCCATTCGGGAATTCATTGTGCCGGATATTAATGTAGATGCTGGCAACTACGTCGACATGATTGACTGGTGCAAATGCAAGTTAACTGAACCGCCACTTACACAACATTTAAGCCTAAAAGAAATGCAGGATAATATAAAATCAGCCTCTTATCCGAAAGATGATATTACATGTTTTCCCGCTCACACACAAGTGGTCGAAAGATATGCGAAACTTGTAACGGATGCGGCAGCGTCCGTGTGTGGCAAAGAGGAGCGCCACAAGTTTATATTAGCAACATTAAAAACTCGCAGGCATATTCCAAAGTTTTCCTCTAAGGCAGAGTACAAAACTACTCCTAAATGTCAATCAAAAGTTTTTTAAATAGAACACATAAAATCAAAATATGAATGGTCGGGACGGTGAGCGGAACTCGCAATGGAGCCACCTCCACGTAGTGAGTTCGAGGCTATTTAAAAAAATTAAAATTTAAAATATTTAAAAAATAGACAAAGAGCTGCAAAACATACGTCTTATGTTATTTACGTTATTGAGACTTGATGTACATACAAAATATTTGTATTAAAGAAATGAAATGTCTCTACAGAGTGCCAGCGAAATTCCCCCTTTTTTTTTAATTTTTTAAGCTCATAACGGCAGCTGAACATATTGATCGATCGAGCTGAATTTTTTTTTTTCACTTATTATTGAGTCAATTTAGGTAAACTTTATTCACAGGGACAAGAATTTTCGAAAAATTTATATTTAATTTTTTTTCCCAAAAAGTTGCTCTTTTTCATTTTTTTTCAAACTTTAAGTCAAAAGCGGCACCTGAAGATATTATCCGATCGAGTTGAAATTTGGCGCACTTCTTATTGAGCCAATTTGGCCAAAAAATAGCACTAAGGACAAACGAATTTCGAAAAAAAGGTTTTTTCGATACACTCTAATATCTACCCTACGTAAGCCGAGCTTCGCTTGAATTATTGGATACTTATGGGTTTTATTATTTATATATATCAATATCGTTTACAGCGACAGATAATTATTAGCCTAGTAGCAATGTAACACTAATTTGGATCCCCTTACCTTTAACTAGACTGTTCTTTTTCCAGTAAGATTGGGTTTTTTCTTACCCCACAAATGCTGAAACACCGTTTTCCCGCTTTTCTAAAAAAAGGAAAATAAATTTCTAGAGCCTTACCATCAGATCGAGCTGCATGAAACGGCGCACCCAATCAGAGCTGACGTTATCTTACTGTCCAGTCGTTTGTTGTGGTCTCTATTTACTCCCTATTATTACGAGAGAACACGTGACTTGAAACTATGTATGCGCGTGATTCTGCGAAGAGAAAGCTCTCATGAGCAACTTCCTTTCCTTATTCCTATTCCAATCTTCAAATTTCGTAAAATGTAGGGGATGGGCAATGGCACCTGGCACTTCAAATACCAGAAGTTTTTTGTACCATTTAGTTTCTCGTCATTTCACAGTTGTCAACTAATTGAGGGTTTTTGTTTGTTTCCGGGGTCCCTTCCCACTCTCCCCCTTGCTGTAAAGTTCCAATATTTGAACATAGAATGAGAGGGAAGCGGTGCCACTAAACAAAGAAAAATCCTTGATATATATTTGTGAAATTAGAACTAACTACATCATTAAATCAAACAATGAATTACCTTTATTAGGCTAATGCAACATTACTGTGTTAAAAAAACTGCCCAGATTAATGAGACACAGTTGTTATGTATATTCGGAACAAATCAGGAATTTGAATGTTACAGAACCATGAAGATACCACAGAAAGTAATAGGATATAAAAGCCGTGCGTAATATTTTTAAATGGAGTTTTCGTCTGCCGCTAGGGATGGACGCGAGACGAAAAATAAGCGTCTCGCGTCTCGCAAAATAGCCCAAAAGCTTGTCTCGTCTCGCAAATTTCCCTATATCATAATGTTAAAAATGTGTGCCTCGTCTCGAAAAAAAGCTGTAAATCTCTGTCTCGTCTCGCAAAAAAGTCATCTCGCGTCCATCCCTATCTGCCGCTGAAAACTGCCGGTCCGTGATTGGAGCTTCAGCTTTTCGATTCGTAGTCTCGCGCTCTGACAGCCAAACTGCGGTGATTGCAGACATTTTCCCTTTTAGCGGCAATACACACATGTAAAGTAACATTCATCAAAAATGCTCCCCTCTCTAATAACCCCCCTGTTTTTCGCGTGCATTTTGTTTGCTCTTAAAATTCCAAATAAACGTTCCCTGAAGGTGGATTCATACCGGCAGTTCCATGCCGCTCGGATTCCACTCGGCCCCACCGTTCTTTACCATTTTGAAACTTTGGCTGCCCGTGCGTGAGCTTGGGGAGTAAATGCACCAATGAAATCACGCCATATGCCTGCGAAGTGTGACGTCAGAATAATGCTGTCCGCTTTGCTTCTCTGAGTGACGTCATTGCGATGTCTTAGCCGTACGGAACGGACAGTATGAATCCAGCTTCACTTCGAAGACAGAGGGGGAGCTTGAATGGTATATTTGTTTCGATTTTTATCGTTTATAGACCTCATAGATAGCGATTTTCCTTGAAGATTGGGGGTGCTTTTACGGTATTTTATAGTATACATATAGATAAAAATTTACCTTATAAAACAATTGCATATTGAAAAAGCGATGCGAAAGGCATTTTGAATAATGCTAGAAGCTAATTGATAGGAGAATGTCAGACAAATCGATATCATTGAACGCTACATGAAAATTAAAAAGTCATTAATAATCCTCTAAGTAAATCAAACATTTACTTATTATTAAAATTTAGATCGCCTTTGTTAAATTCCTATTTAATTTAAATAACTTAAAATACACTAGCATCTTATTCAAAATTAATCAGAATATGATTGTTAAAGTAATACGATTATCTTTTTTTTTTCAAACACTATTTCCTAAATTTCGTAAATTATTCATGTAAATTCTCCTAAATAGGTTTATTGAAGAATACTTATACGTACAGTATATATTTCGCAGAATCATACAAACTATTTTGAATTCTTTATAAAATCAACGAAATACTTTTAAACTGATGTGCGTATGAAAGCAAGAAGAGAATAATTAAGGCATTTGCATGTTTTTATTTTGCAACTACAGCGGAATAGTTGATATATTTAGAGCAAGTATTTATTTTAAGAGATCAAGTATTTATACCAACTTATGTAAAAATAATTTTTAGGCGAACGGGGCCTTTTTTCAAATTTAATTAAAGTACGAATATTTTACTCTATGATTAAAACTCAGGCTATTATTTTTAAAATGCAAGTTGTTGCATTTTCTCAAACAGAAATATTGATGTGTAATTTTAAACTATTCTTTTTCTTCTGACATAATGCTAGGTAATTATAGTATAAAATACTATTAAGTAGCACGTTATTATGAAAAAAAATACGTGACAGCAATCTATCAAATCGCAAACAGAAAAAAATTGTAACAAGAAATATATTGTTACATAATAAAATAAAGCAATCCCTTTATTTTAAAACTCTTTCGTGGCTTTCTACCGTGACATATACTCTGTCATGCCCGAGCAGCCTTAAGAAATTTAAAGGCATCAAGGAAGATTATTGATCAATTAATGATGTCTTGGTATTAGGGTATAACTAATTACTAATTGAAAAGGGTGAGCAAGGAACGGACAAATAAGCTTATTTGAATGAATGCTTAGTCAAATCACCGTTGCATGTACTTAACATATGAAAAGAACTTTTAAACAATGGTATAAATAATTTTTGCTTTAGTCTCATGTATTATGTTTTCTTATTACGTAATTTATTACTTTTCCTTTTAAATTAAACAGATTGATTAAATTGCACTTTTACTAGTTTCAAAAGTACTAAAAATTTACAAATTAAAATACCAAAGTTAATATATTGTTTAAATTACGTGGCATTAAAAATTGCTAAATAAAATCTCATTTAAATACTATTTTCTAAGTTTAAAATAACGCAGTAATTAATAAACACTTTTGCGGTTATGTTCTTTTTTTTTTTTTTTTTTTGCTTTGAGTTGCCATTAACTAAAACTATTACTTCAACAATTAAATATTTGACAATAAATTGAAGATGTATTTGAAGTATGCACATATTATAAATCAAAATGGTTCAGTAAAAATATGCTTATTCTCATTCCATGAATACATGTTTTTAAATCTGTTTTTAGCGTATACTAAATACTTTTTATATTTCTTTGCATAGAATAGCACTAATAACAAAATAAGGCTTTTCCTAATTTACGCATTGTAAATATAAAATTTTGCAGATCTACTGAAGTAGAAAATTTTCTACTAGCTATCTTTTATCAGCGAATAGCTTTTTTGAAAATATTTATCCATCCGTATTGCATGAAAATTTATAGTATAGCTTCAGAAATGATTTATTCATGAAGACATAATCTAAATTTTTTGGAAAAAAAAATCTACATTTACGTAAATAATTATTTAAATTATATAGAAAATAAATACTAGAATAAGTTAATAATATTTAAAAAAATATTACTAACATTCGTTTGCATTTATTTTATAATTATGCCTGGAATAGAAAATATATGTTTAAAAATGAACTCCCACACATTTATTAAGGTATTCAGCAGAGGACTTTTGTGTGAACCTTTTTTTTAAAGTAAAAGCTGCAAATTTTCAAATTTCGAATCTTCATGTTAGTACTTATCCTACAAGTACACATTTTTTAATTAAATCTGCATTTACTTATAACATACCAAGTTGATAAAAAAACATAATGTGTCACCAACTTGTAATTTACGTTTTATTTTTCTATGCAAACACCACAACTCTCGTCTGCATCGTATTTTTAAAAATGTGTTGCTAATTTGGATGGAATTACTAAGATTTAAAGCAAAATTCTGTCGTTCAACTTTGACATTTCGGTGAAAATGTTGTATTTTCTTAAGGGAAACTATATGTAAGTTAATGCATTTATTTTAACAATTTAATTAAATATAAATCTATTATCAATATTTAATCTTTTTATTGAATTTTTGATTAGTTTATGTGTGAAAGTGTCTAAATTTAAAAAAGAGTTTAATTAATTAAGAATCGCTGGGAAGTTTTCTAAATTTAAGTATATATTTAAAAGTACAATATATGCAAAATTATTGTAAATAATTAATATTTTCAATAATTATACAAAACAGAAAATAAAAAGACAGAGTGTGCAACTGAGCGTTTTGAGGAATGTTAAAACACGCTATTCAAAAATTAAACATTATTTTTTAATTTTGATTATTTTTTCTTCTTAATTGTGACTTCTTGCTGAAAGTTAATTTAAATAATTCCAAAATGATTTTTAATATCAATTATATTAATTATGTTCCTTGTTGTCACGTTAAATGAAATTTTAATTACCAATATCTTAGAAATTCTGCACCAATTAATTTTCTAAAGTGTATACAGCAGCTGAGAATTCGAAAATTGTTTAAAGGTGTTTTTTACACATCGAGGTAATAAGAGTAAATTTCCATTTGTTACTTTAAATTGCTTTTCCATGCCATAACACACAAATATTTAAATTGTATCCTGCATTCTATTGTTTAAAAAAACATTCGTAGAAAAGTATTCGAGTAAAGTAAGTTGCCCCATGTCAGTTTCACATATAAAGAATTATAGGTAATAAAAAGTATGAATTATGTTATTTTGACTTCTTACATGAGAGTTGTGTGTTTCTTTTTAATCAGATTAGTTATTTATTAAATTAAATTAGAAACTGGGATTATACTCGATTTTTTTTTGAGTGGGTGTACATAATATGAAAATAAAATATATTATGATTGATTTATTTAGTAATTGTTTTAATGTAATGGAAGGAGTTTAAAAATAAAACTTTTCATGAAAAAAAAACATAAAAAATAAATAAAGAATAGAACAAACAAAAGACATTCACTTAAAGGCATACACGACATAAAATACGGGTTGAGGTGGCCTAAAATGATCCTGGAGGGCAAAACGATCCACATATGAAGGGTCCACGGGAAGAACGATGATAGTCCAATACCAATTTCCAAGTACGATTTTCCAATACGATTTTCCAAAAAATCGAAAGGCGCACGGGACTTTCATCATTCTTCCCCATGTAAACTGTATCTTTGGGCTATTTTTTCAGTGTATTCTCATCGTTCTTTCCCCTTATGAGTTCGGATATTAATAGTGCCACTAATGAACAACAGAATGCAGTAGAAACCTCAACATTGACGAAAAGCGGACTCTCATTGTTCTTCCCGTGGACGCTTCATATGTTTTCTTAAATACAGGTACCGCTATCTATCGGGTAACATATAAGCAAGTTATTTTTACATCGTTTATTTTACCGATAAAAAACAATTTACAAATATTTTTAAATGAAAAATCATTTGTACTTTGGTTGAGGGTAAAATGATATTTTGTACACTTTCTCAAAATTCTATTTTTTTCATTACTTAATGTGCTTTTAAAATATTATTAAAATGTATTTATGATGCAAAATATAGTGTAACACAAGATAGCAAAGAGTCAAAATTTTATTTAAATATTTATATTATTTTGTACCTTATGTTATTTTATGCTTAAACCTTAAAGGGGGTTCATTTTAGGCTACCTTCCCCTACATATAGTTTTAAATACAGGGTTTGTTCTGTAAATATCGGCATTGATTTTAATTTCGAAAGATGCGGTAAACAAAGATTTTAGGCCTACGTGAATCAGTAAACAAGTTTTATACAGTGAATGATTGAACGTCTGAGTATAAACTTCTCTTCCATCCAAATGGTTTCACTTAAGTCTGAATGTTGTATCATTAAAACGAACTTTATCATATGTTGGTAATGTTGTGAGAAGTGGTCAAAAACAAAATATCACAATATTATTCCCATCACATTGTTGATCAGATGTAGCTCCCGGAGACTTTTGGATGAATGAAAACCTGAAAAAATCACTGTTTTTTGATGACATGCGGCTGTTGCAAAATTAACGCGATGAATGTAAAGCCTTGTAATTGCCGACTTCTCGGTTCGCATTTGAAAAAAAATAACAATTTCTTATGTTTTTTTTAAATTTGGTATTTATTTTTTGACTTATTAGTTGTTTGACAAAAGCTTTTTGCGTTTGAAACAAACTAAAGATTGTGCATAAAACGGTATAAAAAGTAAAAAGTTAAAAAAAAAGAAAAAAAAAACATTACTATAAATGCTTTAAGGCATGAATAGTCATTTTACCCAAGGGAATTGCATTAGCTGAAATAAGAAAAATCACAAGAAATTCATTTCAGTATTTAAATTAATTAAAAATATTTTTTAGTTTTATTAAAAAAGTTAGGTTGAAACAAATACCCCCCCCCCCAAAAAAAAAAAAAAATACAAACTTCAATTCATTAGCAATGATAAGGACATTTCCTTTTTACTAGAATTGTTTCATACATCCAGAGTAAAACTCTTTGCGAAAGAAAACTAAATCGAAAACAAAGACGTAAAGTCATTAATCTTTGTTTTTGTAGTTTCATTCATTTGACAAATATTTTTTATGGAAAAATGCTAAGGAAGTCGTAACAATTAATCACTGACATTTAACAGGCCACAGGTCTTGTACAGTAATTGACTATTGCTGTAACTTGTTTTGTGATACGTAATCATATTTAAAATGGCAGTTTTTTTCCCTTTTGAAGTAGCAGAATGTTAAAAGCTTTAAGATAAAATCTAGATAGAAGAAGTGTATTAAGTAGAAACAACTTTACACTTATTTTTAATTTAATTTATTTTTTATGTGAAAACTAATATAAAACTATGTAAATGAAAACAATAGTATAATAAAACTGAATATATGCATTTTTAATTTAAATAAAATAAAATTATAAAATTGAAGAATTGTATTTCTTTCATAAAGATCCTTTTTCTGTTTGGAAATTTATGTTGCAATTTGAGGTAGGATTCAAAAAATATTTTTAGGTATAGTATTCCAATTTTATGAAAATGTGTTTAGTTTTTTTTAAAAACACATCGTTTATCCTATTATGCTGTACGTTTGAACATTTATATTATGTTGATTTTGAAATGCTGCAACAGTGAAAAGTTGCCGAACACATCGTTATAAAACGCAGCATTTACAGGAATTTGTAAAATTATATTGGTTTAGGAATTGTTATATTGGTTTATTGGAATTGCAAAATACACTTCCAAGCGATTTATGTAAATCTATAGTGTTCCCCCGTCGAGCTGGTGTTAAAAATGCAGTTTGGTAGTGGAAAACTGCTGACCACTCCACAGTTTTAATCCATGTTGAGAAATATGCCATTAACCAAGCCTGATGTCGAGATTAACCATTTATTCTATATACATATATATATCATATTTACAATTTGGTTTTTTTTATATACATTGGACGTACAACATCCTTCTGATACTATTAAATCGGAGAGTAACGGGAGCTGCCCTAATTTGCGGCCGCATCCGTGCATCTCTCCGCTCCAAGTCAAGTGATGTTTTTCTCTTTCCCTCGCCTCCTTAGATGACCCCCAGGACACAAGTCCTTTGCTTCGTCCTCCCCCCGCGTTCTCTCTTCTCTCCGTTCGGAGAACGCCTTCGTGGGTCATACTATGCCATCGTTTAAAGGAGGGGAAGAAAACTGAGTGGTTCCCTATATATATATATATATATAATATTTACATTCTCGACATCACTGAAATGGTAATTGTCTCTTAAAATTGTTTTTTAAATACCTTATACGTAAATGGAAATAGAAAAAGGTATCTGGGAGGGATTATATAAAAACCATACATGTTTTCCACTGACATTTTTAACATATGTGAATATTGTGTTATGTAAAGCTTGATGTCTTTTTCATAAATTGTTTTCTTTATTAATTTGAAAGCATTTAGTGGATTTTTTAAATTTTAATAATAAAAAATACAACTGTGTGTAATTTAAAAATAAATTCGCACCATACTAGTATGTAAGTTATCTAAGATTCTTTTTTTATATTCATATTACTTATAAATTGTAAAGAGGATTTTAGATCATAGACTGTCACCAGACGATTACAAAACCCTTTATTAAATTCAAAACGAAATTTAAAAAATAGATAAAGTAAAACAATGAATAAGCATTAATAAAATATAGTTTTAAATATATTTCACACACAGGAATTATTTATACGGTGCATCAATCCAAGTTTAAGTTAATGTATTGCACATTTTTTTTCACTAAAATGTATTGTAAATACAAAAACTTCAGTTCTTAACATGGTGAATTTGTCCATAGTACTAGTACTGCGATCACATAATAAACGTCGAACGGACTAGCGAAATCTGCGCAACTGCAGGTAAAAGGACTCCTACTGCTAACTTTGTAAAGTAGATGAAACTGCTAGTCAGTTTTAAAATGAGAGAAATCTGGACTTGGAGTACTAACAAGCATACTGCAGGACTGCCTGGAGATTTGGTTACTGTGCATTCGTTGTTAAAAGTAATTTCAATATAAGGCGCATTTAAAGTAGCAGTTTATAGCAATGCTTCCAAAAGTATACGCTTGTAGACTGGTAAGAAAAGTGAATTAATACAGCAACCGGAATCAGCGAATAAATAAATAAATAAATTAGTCAAAAAGCAGACAGACAATATATAATTAGGTATTTTATTTTATTAAATAAAATTCTGTAATAATATAATTTTTTCGTGGGATATTTTCTGCATATTTTCCATTAAATTTGATATACGTGACCGGAAACAAAGTCCCACAGACAAGATTTAGAAAGTAACAGTAAAAGAGAATAAAATATTCTATCAGAAAATGTAATTTTAGTAATTCATGAGAGTATTTCATGTTTTCAACCCAGAGGATTTATTTAGCTATTCAATCATGATGAGTCATTCAAAAACTAACAGAAGTGTAGAGTTAATTCGAATGTGCCACATTTTCAAGTAATTGATAATTTTTTTTAAATACATTTTCTGTCCATTTTAAAGCACTATCGTATTTTACTAATTCTATAAAGCAAGCAAGTATGACTTCATCAAACTTTTAATTAATTCTGAAAATATTTCAATAAATCAGTATTACAAATCAGTATAACTGTATAACTGTATAAAAGTACTGATTTCTTGTTTAGACAAAGGTTTTACAAAAAATATTTTGCTCCGCGGAAAAATATTATGTTACTTTAGCGTCTAATTCACTAGTCTCAAATTTATACAAAGTGCTCCACCAGTGAAAAAGTTTGATAAATTTAGACAGTGAAAATTATTTTTATTAAATTCTTTAAAAATTGTTTATAAATGAAACTGCAAGAGGAAATCATGTTTATAAATAACATTATACTTATGTTCTTGACGGAATGCTTAAAAGTTGATATATGCGTAATATAATTTTAAGTGAACAAGCACAGAATAGACGAAATTTTTGAGTGATTAAGTAAAAATTGTAACGTCAATTTTAGACTTTTAGCCCGCTTTCTTAAAAGATGGTTTATCAACTTAAATTACAAAATTCAACTGATAGTAAAGCGTAAATGTTTTCTAAATATGATCGAATTTTATATTTTGTAACTTGCTATTTTATTTCAAAGTTAAAAAGGATCACCTTTTAACTTTACGTATATTTATATATACATATATAGGTTTTTTCTTTTCTTCGATTCTTATACGTTTGACCAGCCATCAACGATTCAACTGGCGCCCCCTCGCAATATGCGGGGTCGTTAAAACAGGCTTTTATCACCCCGTTTTATTAAAAAAGGATGCCGTTTCAGGATCGGAATCCTCCGAAAGAATGTCCGACACTTTCCTGGGACAGATATAAAACTTTCGAATGACATCTACTCGAAAAAATCACCCTTTCAGTCCAAGTCCAAGTTTTGATCTATTTTTGGTTTCCTACAGAATTGCTCTCTTGATTTTTCCGATAATTTGTTTTTGCTTCAAAATGACGAAAAGGGCAATCAGAAAAAAAAATTCCTGCAAAATTGGAAAACACTATGATTAAAAATACACCAAACCGTGTTGTCATCGTTAACACAAAATATTATATTTTTCTTTTATACCATGTCACACAAATTTGAAATTTTTTCTTAATTCAGAATTAGTTTTACATCAACTTGAAATATAGAAAAATTAAATGATTGCATCATGGAACTTCCAATGCATTATAACAATTAATAAGAAACAGATGCTACTTACGCTTATGTCTATGCATTATAGCTGACTAAAAATCTATTTTATCAGCTAAATAAATACATATACTTTCAATTTCAGGAATTTATTTAAGTGAATGTTTAATTACAAAAGTGTATGAAATAGAGGGAAAATATGCATGAAATATGGTCAAAGTCTTGCGACTACCTGAAAAAGAAGATCTCTATCAAATATTATCTCTTATTTTATGAAAATTTGATTTCACAAAATTAAATTTTTATCGAACAATAAACGCTACCTGAATTAAATTTTGGATTAAAATGATTCATTCGTGTTAAATAGTTTTTCCCTTTTAAAAATTTTAAAAGAATATGCACTTTTAAGAATTTCAATTATATCCCGGACAACTTACTACCATTCATTGAAGAAATTAAAACTCAAAAGAGAGCCCCACCATGGCAGAGTGGACAAACCGCAAAACATGATAGATGGCTGAAGTGTGAAGGTCCAGGATTTTGCTCTTCAGCGCGACTATCGATTGAATAGTTAGGAGTTCTGGGTGGTTTTTTTAAAGATGTAGTGTAAATGCGCATTAGAACCCCTTAAAAAGTACCCCGTCCCATGCAGCCTCCTAAGACAAATACCCCTCTGGCAAGTTTGCCTTAGCACAGTACACTCAAAACTCAGACGAAGCTAAAAACTCTTATGAGAACTTGACTCTAACTTTTTTTATATCGTTATGGTGGTTTTATAAAAATAAACTTTCACAAAGCGAGTAGATGAAAAAGTGGTAATCATTGACTTTATACTTTTGTTAGTTTAATATGATTTTTACTTTACCAGTTTGTATTTTATCGTTGCCACCAAGCTTCGAAGAAAAGAATTATGCGCATTAAATAACATTTAAATTTATTGGAACCGCATTACCTGGAGTATCTGATGAATTTTTCATCAAAATAAATGGTTCAATTCTTGCTCCCACGTACCGCCAATGCATGAAAAGTATCCGTAAAGATTATGCCATGCGTACTTTGCACTCAGTGCGCAGTTCATAAGGCGTCAGAGAAAGGTAAAATATCAAATTGTGAGAAACAACATGCTCATGGGGATTTTCATGGGAAGCGAATTTCGCTTGCGTAAAGGTTTTGTAAAATATGTGTTATTTTGGGAAACTTTTACCTTTATAATGGTATATGATTCTAACTAAAGAAAAGTGTTATAAATGAAAAGTTCACCTTTTAGAAATATTTTCAAGATGTTTTTTCATCCTAAATAAAAATCTCAGGTGACTTACCAAGACAGACACTGTGTTGATAATTAGCTGCGTAATGCAAATGCTTTGTTATAAATAAATCAGTGTTACAATTTTAGAGAACCTTTTATGAAATTATGGGAAAGTATCTGTCTCCTCCCAGCAAATGTCAAATATTTTTGTATTAACATAGAGTAAAAAACCAAGGTAACAAACAGTATCGAATTTTATGTGTGCTGCCAATAAAAAAAGCAAAATGTATGCAAATATTCGTTAAAACGGACATTACTTTTTTGGTAAACAATTCTATTATACTACATAAAAAGGTGGCTAAACACACGGTCACATCAGATAAAGTATCAGGTAAATTATCGAACTATTGTATATCAGTTACATTTTTTTAAAAGAATTTAAAACTCCTTTTCTGGCTTACTTTCGCAGAATTTAGAGCAAATTCTTTATTAGAATGCATGACTCATAATTTCGTGAAATAGAATGAATATTATCTTTGCCAGTCTCGTTTCCTACAACTTTGTGTTATTACGGACATTTTAATATCTCTCCCTTTATAGGTATTACATAGGAACGATAAAATAACATGATTCTAAGTAATAAACACAATTTTGATTTTGAATGATGTAGATAAATCCGTTCGCTGATTTTCGTGGATTCCCTAGAAGTATCGAGAGAAACTCTTTACATTAAATAGATTATAATTCTGACTAGGCTGCCTCTTTGCTTTCTACCAGGAATAATTTGATTAACGCCCAGCGTTTAAAACTGCAGCCGAATGAATGTGAGAGTTGTAGAAATATGTTAAACAATGCATCGATTTGCTGACTGCATAAGGATTGCATTCATCTCGGCTTAGTTGTTGTAATTAGATAAAGCTCTTTATTTATGGATTTTAACTTGATGCTTATGAAATCTACTTGCACCTTTCAACACGAAAAACATTTATACTTAATTTTAATAGATTATTTTTGATGTAAAAATTAATATTTGAAATTGATTATTCCATAAAATAAGAAATAACTTCAATACTTTTAGATATTTAAATTTTT
The DNA here is from genome assembly GCA_038373885.1 of Cheiracanthium punctorium. NCBI lineage: Eukaryota > Metazoa > Arthropoda > Arachnida > Araneae > Cheiracanthiidae > Cheiracanthium > Cheiracanthium punctorium. The sequence continues at coordinate 61,104 of JAWZYV010013116.1, forward strand.
TTTTCGTCTCAAAAATAGCTTATATCTAAGAACATGAAATTAAAAATAAAATGGAATTTGAACGAAGTTGAAAACTAATTGAAAACGAGATCTAGAAAGGAATTTTTGTCCCACAATTAAAGCATCTCTAAAAGTTACATTTCGAATTTTAAAAGAAGCCTGTTGCACAGTTCCTCTTGTAAGCGCTCTTGCACTCAATTTTAATAACCCGAATTTTAATATTATTTAGGGTATTTAAATTATTGATAATAGTAACAGCGTAAAGTGAGCTTCATGTAAGCATTTTTATGGATGTTGCATATTATATAGACGTCAAATTTAAACAATCGCCTTTAAAGAAAAAAGTCCTACAAAATTTTTTTAGGAAACTATTGGAAAGTATACGTGCGTTTTAAGTACTACAAAAGTCCTACCTTCGTCAGCGTCAAAGCACCTTCAACCTTTGCGCATGTAGGAAAGCCCTCAAAAATATTAAATTAAAAAAAAAGAAGGGGCAGAGAGTGTTATACCGAAGGAGTGCATGTTCTTTTAGAGGATTTGTTCATTAACAACTCGTCAGCAAATCGTTTTAAACAATTTTCTTTCTCGCAAGCCTTTTTACTATTTTATTATTGTGTGTTTGTTTCAGTTTTGACATACATAAAAATGTAAAGTACCATAAGAATAGCATTTAAAAAAAATCCTCTGTTAAAAAAATAATAAACCTTCGTTATAACTTAAAAGTTTTTCATTTTATTTTAAAATAAAAACACCTACATATCATTCTTGTTTTTCATTCATGTATGTATATAGAAGGTGAATTTGACATAATCTGCCAAAAAAAAATGGGTGAAAGAACAGCCCATCTGGCGCATAAAACACCATAAAAACCCCATCCTATTTCTGGCCGCATGGTGGATAAAAGGAGATTCTGATTTTTGCTATATCATCTGAAAAAACCCCAAATTTGTGAGACTTCTGAAAGACCTACTTGCCAAAAAGTACATATTTAAAAAGTGCAGAAAAAATTCTATAGGGTGGCACCATTTTCATCAGAATATCTCTACTTTACGAGGAGCCACAAGCGCTGAAACATTGACGAAATTAAATATCGAATTGTAGCCAAAAACTGTAACCGGCGATTTCGCAAACACCCTTCTACCTACAGTCAACCAAGCAGTAAACTGCCCCCAAAACTGGCCCATTCTACAAGCTTTAGAATGAGCTCACAATAAAGCATATTGGTATTCTATATTAGGAGAAGTGTAATTCTTTGTCTGCAATACATCAATGCATTTGAGAGGAGGGAAAAACAGTAAAATAGTGTTTACATTGTTTTATGTGCTGTAACATTGTTTTTTTTATGTGGGTGTTTCTAATGAAATCTGTACAAATTAAAAATCTATTTGGTTCCTAAAAACAATATTTAATTTAAGTCAGAACGTTAAAATTCAGAATTATCACAATTACAATTAACGACTACGGCTAATAACAAGCCCAATTTGGAGAGTCTGAGCAAACTGAAAGGGAAAAATGCTATTAACACTTAATTAAAACCAGCAAATATACTCCAGCAACTTAAATTCAGTCATATAAAAATAAGACAATTGTTTTTTTCTAACAGTAGCATCCCATAAAAAAGGAACTGCGGCATGGATACCATTTCGTACGAAACACACGTAACACATCACAGTTGCCTGTCTTCGCAACGGAAAGTAGCATAACCACATACACAGTATTCCATACAGGTGCTGCACTTAGTTTTGACTTCGAAATCATACATGGATTAAGTAATTAGCGTAAAAAAGCACTTAAGCGTAACGTGTTTAAATGTTTGGATAGTGTATTCATGCACTTATCTCAAAAATAGTATTGTATAGTTACAGCTAAACAATTGAAAGAGATTCCCGCTATACACTAGTCAAGTAAATCTCCCTGCACACCAATACTGAGCGTATGACTACTATCTATCTACAATTACAAGAAATACAAGGGGTGCGGCATCTGTCCCGGAATCACCCTATTATCGTCCAGGTCTAATTTTTGTGATATGTAAAACAAATAAAGTTTCTCATTTGATAGCTTCTTCCGAATCCCAATGATCAATTTTCATTTCACTATTTTTTAATTTTCAAATGGTCAGTTCAGCTTCTTGAGCTTGACTGCTACGAAAGCTCAAAATAGAAACTTGCCATTTTGTTAGATTGTGAGCCCCATAGGTATCGTTTGGACACGAGGGTGTTAAAGAACATTCACAACGTTTACTTGTACCAGCTCCCTTTAGCGTATGCGAGTCACAGCAATCCAGCAGAGAAAAATATTTCAAGTGAATAAAACCCCTTCATTTTTAAAGATGTAGATATGCATTTTTTCAATTACCTTTATGAATTATGAATAATTGTTTTTCTAATTCATCAAATTTGTCTAGGAGGACTGTAAAAAAATTTTAAATCGTAACTTTTTGAAAATTAATAGAAGGGCTATTTTATTGACGTTTTCTTTTTTGTCTTAATTTTGCAATTTTCACTCCTCACTTATATTTAACAGATAGAGAGTTGATACGCAGTTCAATATTTTGGCACACATTGTATAAAACGAACACTATAAATGTAAAAAAATCAGTTTATGTAAAATTATTAAAGTAATAGCTATTATAATTTATCACTATGAATCTCTAAATATATAAAAGTGTATCATCATATTTAATAATTGGTTTTGAAATTATTTGAAGAATATATTCAACCCTTGTAACATGTGAGAAGTACTTTTTAAACTTGACACCATATGAAATAAAGTAAAATAATATGGCTACAGAACTGTTACTAAATCTCAAATAAAGTTATTCTTAGTTATCAGGGAGTTTTCATTACCATAGTTTAATTCTAAGACGTCTAATGGATTTTTTTTTATTGCCAGTGGTGCCCCCCCCTTCCCCCCTCCAAAAAAAGGAGTGGAAATTAAAATCGGGGAAAATATATATTCTTATAGAGCAACCTCCCCTCTCCCCGGGCACCAGCGCAAGTATTTAAAATTTTTCACCTAGCAAATGATGATCAAAATTACTATACACCTTTTGCTATTTTTTACCTACTTTCTTTAATATTGAAAAGATTACTCTACTACTAATCAAAAGGCCACGTTTCATTTCTATTTAGTATTTATTTCTCTTACAGCTGCTTGTTTATACTTTTAAGATTTATTCATTTTAAAATAAATTTTTACATATAAAATACATTTACACATCACATTTTGTAAATCAAGAAAAATAAACAGAAAAATATCTGAATGCACTTCAAAAATACGATCATGCACATAAAATATGATTTCCTCCTGGGATCGCCAATAGTTATCGACTGGCGAAATTTCTCCGCATAGTCGTTTAGATTACCATGTGAGGGACCGAAGATCAGGGCCCCAAAGACAGAGCCAAATAAGCCGTTTGGACTCCAAGTTAATGGCACGTCAACATGGCTTTTGTGATCAATGTCAAATTGTCAACCCGGTAAACGCAGAAAGGACGCCAAGTTCAGGGCGAACAAGCCATGGCCCGTTTAGATAGGGGAAAATCGCAACTATCGCTTTTTCAGGTGCTTTTTTTAATGGATAGTGTTAAAATAGATTAAAATGCGTGTATTTTTTCAATAAAGGTAAAAAATTAAAAGAAAGGTGTTGCATAATAGAACGAAGCTTTTAGAGGGTGGTTTGCCGGTGGGGCCAGGCCCCTCTGGCCCTTATAACGAGCCGCCACTGCTTATTGCTATAATAATGTTAAAATATGAAATTTCTACCATATAATTCTCTAAATTTTCATTTCGTAAAGTATATTAGAAAAGGTAAAGTATTTATTACTACATTTAGAAAAGTAATATGGAAAAATACTTCATAAATTTTAAATTTATCGTCAGAAACATTTAAAAAAGATTCTTCTTGTTCTTCTTATCTTCTTTTTTCGTTTTTTTCATATTAGAATTAAAATTATCATTAGTACTAAATTACTATCCTTTTTTAAAAACGGGATGCTTCAAAGACAAAACATCAAAAATAGTTAATAAGAATTGCATATTATAGAACTATCACAAGAGAAAATCTTTGCCCATGCAATTAATAAATTCCTATCGATCAGTATCTTAAAATATTTTTCATTTTGAGATTTCTTATGATGATAGATAAAGCTTATCCTACAATGAAACGAATAACCTAATTTAATAATGATGAAGTAATTTAGCTTTAAAGTATCCACTTCTTATTATACATCATTAAATAATTACTACTCATATATTTCTCAATCAGAACTCATTAAGAAGAAAATAATCAAACGTTTTTATTAGCTTCTACTGTTATTTTTTTTTACTTTTGGGGAAGATTTAATTAGCTTTCTATGGTTAAAATAATCGATATAATTATACGTAATTATTGTGAATCAGAAATGTAAGTAATTAAATATGTCTTTCTTATCATTTACTCATCTATAATACACATAACAATGCTTGTATTATTGCTTGGCTTATTTTTATTATTAAAGACTATTGAAGCATTTAAAATAATAATAATAATAATAATAAACTAAAAGTAAAATTAACCAAAATTTGACATTTTTTTCTAGAGGTTAATATGGTTAACATTCTTTTCTTTACGTCAGAACTTTATATCACTTCAGTTAAATTTTTATTACATAAGTTTTTTTAAGTTGATAATACATTTATTTTTATTTCAAATGGAATTTCTTTTCTTTAAGAATACTAGCATTTATAGAATATTAAATCAGCTTTGTATTTGAAAAATTAAATTAAAGACCAAACTATTTTGTTTCCAAAGAAAAAATCAGGAATGTATTGTAGTTTGTGCTCATAATTTAAATAAATACTAGCTGCGTACCCGTTCTCCACACGGTAGAATAAGAATATTTTACTTACACACATCAATGTAATCAAACCTAGTGATGCGGAATCTGAAAAAATGAAAATTATTTTGTATCGTGACGAAACGTTTACGTCATGAGTGCAAATCTGAGATGATTGCAACTTGACGACACAAAACCCACATCAGTATCACTGGCGATCAAGAAAGAGAGAACTTTACGTTATGCAGACGAAACTTTTCACTTTCGAAATGCCTAAAGTTTTATTGCTTCAATTTATACTGATTATTCTAATTTCTAGCAAACTAATCGAAATTAAGATATGGGGTTTCAGCATAGTACTCACATTTTTTAGACACCCCAAAAATGCCTTTAGTAAAGAAAAGAACAAAATTGCAGGTTAGAGTAATTGACGTGGTGACTTATTTTTTTCACTTAATTGTTAAATTTAAGAACTTAAGTGGCAACAGTGGATTCCGCTACTACGGAAACAGTAGCAATGTCACAAATAGAATATTAAATGAATTAGTTATTTATGCTTACTTTGCTAGAACTGCGTATTGGCGTAATTAACGCCGCAAGTCGATGACAAATAGCCAAAATGAACCGCAAATTAAACTTGACAATAAAGGCAATAATCTATAGGCAATAGTCACTAACATTTCTAGGCTTAAAAGACTTTCTTATTCATCTTCGAAACCATTCATATTTATGCAGAATTCCTATTTTATTCACCCTGTTTGGAGAGATTAAACAAATTATCTAGGCATACGGTCGTGAAATCGGCTCATCACAACCCTAGCATGGAATTAGCAATACAAACGTAGAAGTACACGCTATTAAATACAGAATTACACTACATTTGAATATTTGTCGCCAACTTTGCTAGAACGGTACTAAAGTAGGAAACCGCATACATTTTGATTTGTAAAACAAAATATGTATTACACGGTATTAAGTACGCCATTCAAACAGTTTTCAGTAAAAGAAACTTCCATAGAGCTGCTTTAACAAATAAGAATCAATTATTTATTACACGTATAGTATTCCGATCGCCAAAGTACCAACATACACCATTTTACCAATTTGTTTCAAGGAATGATTCGAAGAATTGGTTTAATTGCAACCAAAATGGAAAATAGTTATCTGTCATTTATATGGTTCGATCTCCAAATATTAATGCAGGCATCTAATTGAAAAGTAGCCGTTATTTAAATTATTTACTACAACGTATTTTATCCATCTTTCACTACGATGCACAAAATCCGACAATTTCAATTTTCTGAAATTTGGCGGAATTCCCCTAATTTAAACCAATTTACTTAATTTGGTATAAATTCTGTAGATAGATCATTTAAAATTGACTTAATAACTGCATTATTCCTGCACGGAATGTTAAACACCATATTCTAACAAAACCTACACTTGTTTTTAAAAACACTATTTCGTTACGCTTTCAGTAAATTGCGCCAAGCCTAAAACTGCGCAAAACGCTACAATCGGCATATCAGCTATTTTATTTTTCGCCAAACTAAAAAATATACATATTAGTCTAGGAAATATCCAAATCCTTATTCTTTTACACATAAAAAACATTGAATTCCTGCTCTGATTTCCCATGTACACGATACTTTAATTAAAAAATAACTTTATAAATAATCTAAACAGAAAAAGAATCATTATTCTTTTATTTTTACTCCAAGAGACTAAATAATTTAATAAAATCGCCAAACATGGCAACTTCGATGCTTCTTTCTCACTTTTTCACTACAGGGGTTACAATTGCAGAATTTTGGATATCAAAAATCAGCTTTTTGTGACTTGTTTTTTTAGCAATATCTCCTAAAATAATTCGAATTTCGAAATTTAAATTAACGGAAGACCTTCCTCGGAATTTTCCGAATCCGTGGACTCCTTGATCCAAACTCCGCCGTTTCAGAGGAGATGAGGCTATAGACAGATAGGCGCGCACATATTTTAATAGTATAGATATACTAAATTGTTAAGGCTAATATTTATGATTTTCTGCGATATAATAAATAATACTTTGTATTTCTACGCATCGGCTGTTTACTGATTGTTTTTGTAAGTATATTTAAATGACGCATCTTATTTATTGAGCTCCGTTAACTCAAGATATTGAATTTCGTTTCCTTATAGTAAAAGCTGAAAAAATAAATGATAGGGAATTGGCTTTTATCGCATTTTAATATCAGGGTACCGGTAAGTAATTTAAACCACGTATGTAATCGTATTTACTAAAAACATTGGATGAACGTAGTTTGAATGAAGACAATTTTAAAAGTTCTACGAATAAACGAACTTTGACTATGAAATTAATTTGTTTTGAGTTTCCCGAAAAATCACCAAGAAAGAAAAAAGAAATGTAAAAAGAAAGAATTAAAATACTTTATATCAAAATGGCATACGATTGAACATATGTTAACGTCTATACTTCATATTTATATTCAAAAGAGGGTACAAAGATTTGTTTTTTGACAGGAAATTTGGAAAAGGGAGCCACAATATGCTTTTCACTGCATAATAACTCTTCAGCATAATAACTCTTCATGCAGAGAAAGGAGTTTTACAGATAAGGAAATATAAGAAAACTCTCAAGACTGTCGAATGATGTTGAAACGTATTTATGATTTCTGTCTGTCTGTCTGCTGATTCTTCCATCTTTGCTGTAGCTGGCGTAAATATGCATCGATTGATAAAGAATGTTTACCTTCTCTTGCTGTGTGCTGTAAAGTGATTCCAAATGGATATGGTGCATTTTGCCACAGTTCCTTTACAAGAATTTACAAAAGAATTTCAATACGTTACCTTTGATAGCCAAGCATTATTTAAAGTACCTTAGTGACTTAAAACTATGCCAAACAAAAGAAAACTAATACACATTTCGTAGTTTTATAAATAAATGTTCTCCATATAAAATTGGCAACGTCTTTTTTATATTTCTTTTACAGTAGTACGCAAAATAATTGAGATACAATTACAGATAGAAAATACAATTGAAATACAATTTTGAGATGCTATTTCAGTTGGATAACATATATAACATATGAAGTAAATAAAAAACTTTGTAAAAAACACACATAAGATGTTATAGGTAAGAGGATACGTACGTTTTAGCCAAAAATTGTTTTGGCCTTCTTCAGTCCAAGCCCTTCGTTGCAAGCAACACAGGGAACTGAAAAGAGATAAACAAGCAAGATGTTGCCACAAGGGGCAAAGAAAAGTCGAACAAAACCACGGAGATGGGAGAAAAAAAATATGGCAGATTATTGTTCATAGTAAAAAGATAGGCATAATATCCCTACCTTTTTACAAGGTTTCGCAAAATCACAGCGATATTAACAAAGATCTTATTGATTTAATTTAAAATCTCGTCGAATAATTGCCGAGTAATGTGGCTATTAACGATATTCTGCCAAGTTTTACTCCAGAAAAAAGCTCTAAAACTTTGATTTACATGGCTTTTGAAGTGAATTCGGGCTGTTCCTTAATTCATATAAATTTTAGTTAAAATTAAAGCTCAAAATCGAATACAAAACGGGGAAATGAAATCAAATAAGTTAAAATATTTTAATTGGGAGGTTGTTTTCGAATTTTAATGTATGCAGTACACAAAGAGACACTTGCACTGGAAAGTGCTTTATAATCTATGCTTTTAAAGTGGTGTATTCTTTTGTATGTGTGTGTAGATTTTTTTTTAATTTGAAATTTAAAATATTAAATTTCAAAGAACTATTTTATTACAATAAAATTAACATATCTACAATTTTTTTTATGAATTATACAATACAATCTGATATTTTGCGTGACAACGATGGTAGTAGGGATTCCCCAAAATCTCGCAGGCTTTGCAAAGCTAGGTGACATATGAGTTGCATTTCACTTTGGTGAGTTGCATTTTATTGGTATCGCAATGTAATTTTGTGCATAATTTGGGCATTAAAATACACACTTCAAAACGGATATTTTAAAAACTCTCTTCTTGAAAAGCATAAAATTTAATACTTCTCTTTTTTCTGAATTGTAAAAAAGTGCGTTATCATAAAGTAGATGCAAATTAAATATTTTGGAAATGTAAATTATAAAGTTACATAATATTATGTGCAAAATTAATCGTGATTTTAGATTTGACTGCATATTTTCTGTATGAAAAAAAAAGGAAGAAACATATCCTGAAGGGGGAAGATCTTCTTTTTCCGGATAAATACAAGAAATTTCTTATTTATTTGAAATAATTTTGTTTTGTACTTAAACAATATCATGTGGTATTTTGAGTAATAATCATTGTTTTTTCATCAATTAATAGAATGTGATACATTTTATGTATATTTAATCAGCTAGTGAACTTAATTTTAATTTTTCATGAACTGATGCTACCACTACCAGTATAAACCTAAACAAATAATCCGTGAGTAAAATGAGTTCTCGTAAGCGATGAATTTGCAGCCGATTAGCGTAGCTTTATATTAACTTTTCTCAATATAATAAATTACATCTAAACACGCGTATCACAATTAATTAACAAATTCAGATAAAATACTTCATTTAGAATTTATGAGACGCGTGTAACAAATGTATTGCGGAAATAAATTAAGTTTCCTCATGAAGTGATCCTTTTAATTAATTTTTGAGAATTTAGAAATGAACGAAAGAATCGGATGACACCGATTGGATTTGCTTGTTACACAACTTCAGTATATTCCGCGAACTCTTTTAGAAAATAATTGTAAGCGTGAAATGAATGATTTAAGCCATTGATTAACTTTTTCAAACAGTACGTATATGTTTTTTGTTTTTGAGGTATCTCAAAGTATAATTAATTGGAGTATTTCTAATCAATGCGAAAAGTAGTTTTTAAGTGTAAATAAAAATTGATGATTTCGGATTATTTATATTTAAATATATGAACTACGTTGTGCATAACTCTGAACAATCTGATTAAGATTACATTTAACATCTATTTACATATAGTGAGAGACATATCTTTTTACTTCATAAAATTTTGTGACTAATGCATATTAAAAATTAAATACTCTCAAAATTTACTGAATAAAAATGAAAAGCCTGTATAAGTACAAGTGAACTAAACGAACAATTTATTCCTTAAATGATTATAATTGTGATAATTAAAATTTACTATCAATGGATTATACTTTTGTTCATATGCTGTTTCCTGGTAACACATAGTACTCTTTCTTCAAAGATATGTTAAAAGGAAGTAAGTGGTATTCAAATACATACAATCTAAGCATGTACATTTCTATTCCTTTGCTTTCAGCAAATATGAGTTTTCGTCTTCAAACAGAAGCATAACACTTTGCTTAAGTTTTTCTAGAGTAATCCTCCAAGCGACTGAAAATTTCTCTTCATTAAATCTAATTTTTACTGCGAAGTAATGCATTTTATTTTAACTAAAACAAATTCATGTCATGAACTACTTTTGAACTTTAACTATGAAAAGAACATTTTTAAACAAACTTTTAATAGTTTTTTTAATTAATTTTTCACATTACAAAACTACATAAACTTAGAAATGTCTGAAAATTTTTAAGATTGCGGTTCTTACTTTTTTGAAAAAAGCAAAATCATTACTGTTAAACTTTGAAATGAAAGGACAATTACTTAAATATGGATCCAAGCAAAAAGTATTAAATAAAGAAAAACACTCAAAAGAAACTGTTGTTTAAAACAATAAACAATTAAAACTTTGTTAAAAAGTACACATAAATGCTACTTATCGCACAGGAAACGTGTTTCGGACGAAAAAACTTCCGTGCTTCAGCATTTGAAGCTGTAGAAGGACGAACATTTTTTCGTTCGAAACGTGTGTCCAGTGCGATAAGCATTTATGTATGTTTTTTACATACGTTTTAATAATTTTGAGGTATTAAATTGGTGTTCCCTTTGGCATAGGCCACTGATTTCATTTTTTAGAGTAATGGAAGATTTAAAATGTTGCCCTTCTCTAAAATACTCGGAGGATTTATATTACGTATCTTATTTTGGTAACATTTCATTAAAAATGACAGCATTATGCAGATCCTTTATATGTGTGTTTGTGAACTTTTGTTTTCATACACATAACATTATTTATCTCTTTGACTTTCAATGAAACCTATAACATTTTATTTCAGATTTTATTATTGAATTTCAATAAATGATATAAAAAATAATTTTACTTTTTTTGTACGATATTTGTAATCTTTTATGTACACGTTCAAATACATTAAATAATTTATATGCTTGTAGGTTTTTTAACATTTCTTTTTAAATTTAAATTCATGACTTGAGTAATCTGTGTGTGGTAAGTAGATAATATCTTTTTGTTTGCATGTCTTAGTCATATGTAAATCTTTAACTTTGAATGTATGTTTTGTATGTTTTATTTATAAATATTTAAATAAGCTGATAGCGAGAGAAAAAAAAGCTAATCTTTAAGTATCGAGATGTGTACTATAGAAAGGTATTGCATGCAAAACATAGAAGAAATCATATAATGATTACTCAAAAGATTAAACTAAAATAATATTAGTATAATAGGCTATATTTTTTTATACCTTTCAAAAAGCAATACTTTCAACGTCCATTCTTTCAGTTTTAATCAAAAAAACCTGGGATTTTTTGAAGTGATACGTGAGCTTTTCTTGGAATTACATGGTCATTGAAAGGCATTATGTTTTAATCTTCATGTCAACTGATAACACAAAATAAGTTGTTTTCCCTCTCTTCAAAATTTAGATATCTGTTAAGAATGCATCTTTTAAAATTAATATTATAACCTGAACGTAACAAATGAGTTGATCTCATTGACTGTATAAAATTAAAAAAGTAATTATAAAGAATTAAAACTTGATTTCACTAAGAAATTTTTCATTAATTTCTTTCACGAACAATTGGGCCTAATTCCATGCAATCATGATTTTAAGTTGCCTTCACGGAAATTTTATCTACCTACCTAACTGTAAGATCATCTTGCTTGGCTTTAAGGGTTGTCCCTTAAACTTTTCCGGTTTATGCAGTTTCGTTCTGCCCAAACTGCTTACAAGAGCTTTCCACACGCAACTAGACTTTTAAGCTACGAACCCAGAAAATAAGCAGTTCAGATGTTTCAGAGCAACACATGTTTCAGAGTTTTCTGAAACAATGTGAACGAAGAACAAGTAGAGGAAATTAATCTTAATACTGCGAATTTATATAATTTTACATGTTTTCAGTGTTTCATTTTGACAAAGAATGATTTTTGATAAAATTGGAGACATGCATAAAGCGAAATCAAAGTAAAATTTTATTTTTTAACCCTCTCGTCACCCTGAACCTCATATGAGACTCCTATTTCAAATAGCAATATTTAGAGAGAAAACAATTGAATTTAGTATTTTTTTTCTTTCGGTGATATCAATATCATTAATTCATGTAGAAAGTATATGAGGCTCTTAACTAGATGCATAAATCGTGCCTAGATTGCAGTACTAGTCAATTTAGATCATTTTTTAGAGTTTTCGCTTCATTGTTTCAGGAGAAAAATTAAGAAAATATTTACGCTGCTTTTTTACCGTTTTTTTCTTTTTAAGGTAAGTATAGTTTTTTTTTCTTATTCCTCAACCTTTACCTAATAGGTGCATCCTTTTAAATTGATTTTAGAATAGCAAAATGCTTCGAAAATACAAAAATTATTATTAGAAAAATTATTATTATCGACAAATATTAATCGACATTAGAAAAAAATATTTTTGCATGATTTATAATAGTATTTCAGATGCATTAAATGCTAGACAGATTTGTTTTCTCTGATTTTTCATAATTCGGTGACGAGAGGGTTAAAATTGTCTATATGTTTACGGTAGTTAGAGCACATACAGGCGAAAGAAATCCGAAATACAGTTGGTGTAAAACCCTTCACTAATCACACATCGTGTATTTGAGCAGTAAGTACTCGAGAAAATGTTTAAAAGCCGTGTGATATTTAAGAGCCAAGAGTGCTACAGGTCTTTCAGTTATGTTGTGTACAAGAGAAAATATAGCTGTAGTATTAGAACCAAAAAGTTTGTTACTGTACAGACTAAATAAATACCTTATGCAATTACATATTCTGTAATTATATATTCTTTTAAATTCCTGAATATGAATAGTTTATATTTTGTGTAGGATTGAAACTGATAAATGTGAAACAATACAACAGATTCTCCAATGTTAGTGGTTCCAAAAGCTTTAAGGCACATCGTGGCAGTGTTTAAATTATTTGAAACAATGTCCAACGTATCCAAATTTATTCAAACTGTAGTGACATGAAAATTAAATACGAATTCATGAAACATATGCATTTTACAATATAGAAACTTTTACAATATATAAATAACGAAAAATGAAGTATAAGATGGAAAATTTAAAGTTGTACAGATTTTATGAAGTCTAAAATGCTACGTTTCTTTACATAAAAAAGCAAATATTCAATAGATGATTGCATTATTAAACTCATGACTGGAACTCAGGATCAATTTAAATAATAAAAGAAATTACAAAAAAGAATCACGTTACTAATTTAACAAAGAATTTCCTATACTAGACAAAATCACAAAAAAATGTTGTTTCATTTATAACAGTGAATATTTTCTTCTGTGTAACTGCTATTAATTTGCATAAATCAATAAAAGAAATAAATATTGTCGAACACTTTCACTACAAATTTTATAAACTAATAACTATCTAAATGCTCATATTCGTCTGTATAACGAATAATTAAAATACGCTAAACACACAACTTCACTTAAGTACATCTTTGAAAAACCACGTTAAGCGTATTACGTTACTGTAAATATTAAGGCAAGTTACAGTAAAAGATCTATAACTGCCATATCAATCCTTTGCTCTGGAAAGACTAAATTTATGCATATAAATAGTGTATATCATTTTAGTGAGTAAGAATGAGATTGGCATCTCTAAATGTCACTTTAAATGATTGCTGGCCACATATCAGAATGTACTGTAATTACATTGCATGTTCCTGTAAACTAATTATAAATAATATATAGTATAATATTTTGATTTAGAATATTATTTTGCCAATTTAATAATGTATAGGGTCAGGTGGGTTAATTACGACCAGCGGAATTTTTAAAGAATCTATAAATGATAGCATTTTCCAAAACTATTATTTGACATAAAGCTTATACTGCATTTTCCTTGATAGGTATATTTAATCAGTAATATTAAGCATTTTAAAGTAGTAAAATTTGAAAAACAAACATGATGTCAAAAGTTTTATTAATCGGATTTGACGATTCGGTGCTCAAAACTATTTGGCTCAAAAGAAAAAATTTAGGTAAGTAATGAAATAAATAATAAAATGTATGTTGGTAATGTATTTAAGAGCTTACGACAGATTTTATATTTTCTAACATAGTTAAATATTTTTTAATCCATTGTCATAGTTACCCCACAGTTTTTTTTTTTTTTCTTGTAATGGAATGTTTATGAGAATGTATAAAACTTAGTAAGAAAAGATATACTGACTTGAAAAAATACATGCTGTTATTAAACAACATTTAGGGCAAATTAATCTAAAATATTTAATATAATATAAATAATCATAAAACCAGACAACATATAAAGAGCAGCAACACTTATTCTGACTTTTTTTTTAATTTTGTTCTTAAAAGGTAAAAAAAATAATGCTAAAACAGTTTCATTCAAAGTTTTAAAGTTTAAACAATTCTTGCAGTTAGTGTTTTACCTCTTTTATAAAAAGTGTGACTTTCTTTGCGGCAAGATGCCATTTTGATTGAAAAGTAGAAATTATAACCTTATTAATGAATTTGTATGAATTATATCCTTATCAGGGTAACTTTAATAAGTAATAATCAGAAACAAGAATAGCAGTTACAATTGATCCAAACGAAAGTTATAAGCGTAAGTATAAAAAAAACACTAAGGGCCATAATTACAGCAAATGTTTTCGATTTTGCGATTTTGTTTGGGTATTAAGAGTACCTTTTAGCTTTAAGAAATTAATTCTATGGAAACAAATTTTTTTCTAGGTTTTTTAAAAGGTCAAAGTTTTTTCCTAATTAATGTAAGCAACTGTTTTGAAATAATTAAAAGAGCTAAATATTCGCAAATTTTAAATTGACAAAAAGTGGGTGTAACTACCCCACTTGTCCCCACTAATCTTATTCCTTTAATATACATTAACGTTTCTATGATGCATCTTAAACTATCACTATTGGCAGGACAGAATAATTGGAATTCTTTTCTAAAAATTTTGGTTTGTATCAATTTGGGGCTATCAATGGTAGCAATTTGTTAACGTATCAAGATTTTGAGTAAAACTTCAAAAAAGTTGTATCACTGATAATTCAATATTGTTAGACATTGTAAAGAACTATTAATTGCAATTCTGTCTTTTAAATGAAGAATAAGCAGTTATAAACTTCTTTATGCTTATTCTATTGCGCGTTAAATGGAATAGGTCTCTACACTTGTACAGAACCCAACATATAAGAATTCTTTTGAATGCTAGAGATGAATGTTACAGAATTACATACCATAAAAAACTGTAAATGCTACATACTCTTTTTTGAGATATGGAGCATTATTTTAAGGAATATCCTTAACAATATACAGGGTTAGCGAAATTAAGCTCTCGCTATTTAAAGCATACTGGAGATCGTTTTACTAGTCCGATGTGAAAATTTTTGGACAACGTACACTTCAAAAGATGTATTCGAGATTTCCGAAATCAAAAAATGGTTCAAAAAATGTCCTCTAGATGGTGTTTTGCTTGCAGAAACAGTAAGTTTAACGTATGAAAAGCCAATTAAAAATGTACAAACAATTTCAACATTCATTAAATAATATTGGAGAATTAATTAAGTTCAGACATTTTTTGAGCTGATTTCACCATGCGAAGAGCCACCTAGTGGATATTTTTTTCACTAAACTTTTCAAAAAACTCTCTTGAGTGATCTCGAAAACAAAATATACCCCAAATTTGGTGATAATCTGTTTACCCGTTTCAGTTGATCACTCGGGAAGTTTAATCAGAACAACCCTGCATATCAATTTTGTTTTCATTTTTAATTGATGAATGTCTCTTACATACGCCTTAAACAATCTGTATATCTTAGCACTTTGTAATACTTTTGAGTACTCCTGTAAAATAAATTGAAATGTTACACTCACCATCTACAATAAAGTACATGGTACAGTGCACACGAATAGCATAAATATATTTTGCCGTCATCGATGCGTATTTACAGCTGCTAGTTCACGGACGGACAGACCGACAAACCGAAATCATAAACACTTTGTAGGAAAGTGTTAAAAAGAAGTCAGCGCTAAAATCACAAATGTAATGAAAGAAGGGTAAAAATGTAAGTTTATTTTCAGCAAATTTCAATTAAGGGTGGTCAATATAAAGTTGAAGAGAAAGCATCAACGTCAAACCGTAATTGATAAAACAATCCTTAATTAATAAAATAGCAGTAATTAATAAAAGTATTTAATAAAAAAATAACCACAGAGTGTTTTTATTTGTCACATTTTTTTCATGTAAATTATGCTATTAATTAATAGTAAAAAAAAATTGAAAAGAATCGTTCAGTTTTTTTTAGAATCCTTCATACCTACATGCCATGTTTGTTTAATTTTATGTAAATCAAAGCTACATGAGGATTTTAGGCTTCGTACAGATCCTGGATCTGCTAAAGTTCCGAACTTTTGAAATATTGTCGCATAATATTCTGACTTTGGAAGAAGTCCTGTTTTTTTTTAATAAAATACCAAAGGAAGTTCTGTCGAATATCTCAAATAGTAGGACATTTTAGGACAATTTTTCGAATTTTGAAAGTTTAGCAGATTAAAGACCAGTACGAACCTGCATCTTTCTAATGGATTGTGTGGGATGACTTTTCGGGGGAATTTTAAGGCCCTTGGAAAGGGACTTTAAACCATAAGGCTTTGAACCTTTTAAAATAAATTTTGATTCTATGCTGACTAGGAGTTTTAAAAATATTTGTAAATGTATTAGAATGAAATCTTAAGGGACTTTATTTTGACTTTTTTCATCTTTTGTCATATTTAGCTTTTTAATAATGCAACAAGATATTGATACAATTTTTGAAAGCCTGCTAAATCTCTTTTTTTTCTTTTTCTTTTTGTAGAATAGTAAACTTTCGTTAGTGGGATATTCAAATATGGGAAAGATATTCAGCAAATAAAAAGCAATAGCTTTTTAAACTTTTTAAAATTTAAGTTTTAAAAATTCAAATGTAGATGGCCCGTACAAGAGATAAAAGTGTTGTATAGAAACCCATAAATGTTTCCTGTGAATAACAGTATAATTACTTTCCTAATGCAATAATATAGGAACCAGTTGAATTCGGAAACTGGAAAACTATGTATATGAATTTTATAGAAAAAAAATTAATCCTAACTGGAATAAAATATCATATGGTTCTGTGAAAGTTAAATTCCCATTTATGAGTTGTTAAAACTCAAAATAGAAAAAAATATTGAAATTATTTTCTTAAAATTTAAAATTTTCTTAAAATAAAAATTAATTTTTGCTTTAAAATCCAGAACATATTTTTAAGTTCTTTAAGTGATAAATAACCATTACACTTTATAAAAATAACCTTTAACGCTTAATAAGCTGAACCAAAAGTACTTAGAAATGAAATACGAAATTAAGAATACTTGAATGAAATGATATATTTGTGCAGCTTAATAGAAGTGGTAAGTATTTTTATGACTAAATTGTGCAAGATTTAAAGTTACAGTCACACAATTAAACTATAAATTTCGATCTAATTTTTTCATTGATAGTTTTTGATCCTTTATTATTATTATTATTATTATTCTTAACCTCTAATAAAGTCCAATAATTTGATGCAAGCTAATGACTTCGTAATAAACTAATTAGAATGAATGATCCGCACATGATTCATTTTATAGTCATCTCAAAATTTAACAAATAATGCCATTAACAACATAATTAATATATTTCTGAAAATCTATGTTATGCATATTTTAAATCCACTAAAATATTCGAGAATGTAATCATTTATCCCAAATTATTAATAAATAAATGTTTGAATATTTCAATATATTTCATACGGCTTTAAAATGCTCCTGCTTTTAATTCTTACAAACCTGCATATAAATTACAGAAATATATCTATATAGTAAGATTTGTTGAAATCATGGAAGGTAAAAATTAATTTTATAAATAGCCTAATTTGAAAACTACTTCAATCAAGAGCTTTCTAAGCACATTAACGTGGTCGGGAAATAAAAAAATAGGTTTATTAGGTTAGCATCCAGCACATTTAAAAAATTTTCTTTTATTTCAGTGGTCACCAAGCTTTGTGGGCTCACGGAAACCTTAGAATTGATAGCTTGTTTGGGGGAACACTATCGTACCCCTTAAAAATTTGTATAGAATAAAATTCAAAGCAAATCAATATTTTTTAAAAATTTGACTAACATATAATGTATTTTGTCAGAAACTTTTGTACATCCTGCATGAATCCGCAACCCAAAATGTAGGAACTGTTCTTGCTTAATTTGGATTCTAAGTTTTAATTTGTTGATTTGTCGATAATCCTCCTGATTTACGTGCTACGTGAATTGTATTTTGATTATCTGTGTCCGTAAGTATACTACGTAAAATTTACGTAATGCACTACGTAGTCTTTATTTTGATCCACCGAAAACAAACTGAGGACATCTGTTATTGTCAATGATATTAAGTATTAAGATTTAAAGACAGGATATAAGGTGCCATTTTATCCGGTCAAATATGGAGTTAGTTTATAAAAAAATACTTTTTTCCATTACGTTCCAAAAACAATTTTGTAGGTATTGCGTGCTTAGAATTAAACTGAATATAGGAAGTACATGTGAAAATAAATAACTTAAATGTTCACACCAATGAATGGGATATTGTTGCAAAGCTTTACTTACTTTTTTGTTATCCAGGTGGGTTTCCAGTTGTAAACATAAAACTTTGTAACTCCATCAAAGTCTAGATTTTACAGGCATCAGAAAATTTGCATTTCCAAAGCACCATTGTATAATTCCAGTAACAACCATATAACTCTCTGACAATAATAGAGCGAAAGAAATTATAGTTCAGGGTGATGTGATTTACTCAGTTCATGAAATCGATGAATGAAATGTCTCTGCAGGTCTTCAAAAAACATTAAGTAAATTCTTGAAGCACGATACTTATAATCTTTTGTACATTTGTCCGCTAATTTAAGTCTAGACAATTTCATGCAAAACTTTTCACATAATTCAGTAAATACTTGAAATATGTTTTAGTGTTTCCAGCAATTGTATTTAAATTCTTATGGAAGGATGAAGTTAATATGATACATTTCGTCAGGCATGCAAGATAGTTAAAATACTTAAGATGTAGAAATTCAATCTACTTTATAGAATATATTGACTAAGCTGTACAGTTTAATGAAGCAAGTTAAATATAAATTGTAAATATTATGAGATAAAGTTAGAAAGCATTAAAAGAATTTTTCTCCAATAAAAGGCACTGATATAGGTATGATATCATGCCGTACCTTTACATTTTTATGGTTAACTGAAAACTCGGAAAAAACATATAATTTATTAATGTATACTGAAATTAGTATATTAATTGCAAAGTGAATCAAAGAATACACAATTTTAATCCATAAAAAATATTGTTCTATTAAGTAATTTGTCAAAAGTACTAATGCATATGAGATTGTTTAATTGAGATGTCACATAATCATCTAAATTGTTTGTACCTTAACTTCTATTCATAATTTAAACGTATATGAATCATTTTATAATATAAAAATAAAACATTTAATGTTAATACTTAATCTACTGCGCTTATATTAAGTTCACACAAATTCAAATTAATTTCATAATTTAGAATGGAAGCAGATCTGAATGAACGCTAAATCAAACCGTTAAAGGAATTATCTTCGAATCATTTTGATACAAGCTATCACATTTAAGTTTATGATTTTTACTTAATACGATTCAACAAGTGGATATTTGCCAATTCGTTGTTTTTTAGTTATTTTAAAGAAAATTTAACAATCTATTCATTTATACTTTTTAATACAATTTTCTAAAGCAAATAACTCCATATTATCATCAAAATTTTAAATTTTGAGATTTAAAATAGATTACTTAATTAAATCCAAATATCATTTAGGAGTCCTTTGAATTTATTAAAATTTTTAAATACTGTATTTTATTTAAAATCCTAAAATTGTTTTATTTTCATTTAAACGTCTTTTGAAACACTGAAAAAAATATTCAACATACGTCACCAGACAAACAATTTAAAACAGAACTAAACATACATTTCAGTTGTAAAATTAGAAAAGATTTATCAAATAGTTTTAAAATTCACTTTTCTATTGGACAAAAAAATAAGTTATGAAATTTTATTGTAATATATAATTAATTACGTATCCTAAAAGAACTTCTATAATTTTACTTTTAAAAATTCAAGGACATTTCATGCTGACAACATTCGTAAATAAAAGACAAACTCCAGTTGACATTACAGGGGAGATTGAAAATAATGACCTACTTATTCTAGCGGAAAAACTAATCAATGCTGCACAATTAAATGGTGTATATATCACTATCCGTCCCGATTTCTGTCCCATTTTCTCGGACAAGGCGCGGAAAGGTGGGACGGCACGTCTTTTCTCACCGTGATCCCCATGCTCTGAGTAGGACAGGAAAAGAGATGCTGGCGCTTAATGCGCATGCTTCAGATGATAAGAAAGGGGGCGCCCTGCGGGATCAAAAGTTCGAGGTTCTGAAGATGGAAGTTTACGGTGGGTGGGATGGGGAGGGACCGAGGTGGACATCATTTTGTGATTTGTTTTCAGAAGAAGAGTGGCTTTCTGGGATGTGAATGATTAAAGATGACAGAGATGGAAAAAGCAATAGAAAACTTCAAGTAAATGATGATGGGTCTGCTTCTGATTTCCATCTGTTTGAGCAGAAAACCAGAACTTAAGTAATTGATAAGAGAAAAAAAAGCGCGCATTGCATTGAGAATGTATTTGAATTTTCTTTTTTTTTTCTGCATAAAAAATTATTAATGCGGAACATATTTTTAAATGTTAACACGATGATACGAGTTTATTCGGGTGAAAGCCGGTAAATTCGGCACTTTGTTTGTCAATATGTGAATGATCGCCATAGAATTGTTAGCCTAACACCCTAGTAGCACAACTAGTTCGAAAGGTATTCAAAAGACGTCTCTTTAACTAGTTCTGCTATTAGAGGCATGTATGACTGGGAAACAGATGGTTGTATAGAAACGGATGGTTGGACATTAAAAAGGGCTTTAAGAAGTAGTTTCTGCCTAAATGTAGAGGCAACACTTAAAAAAAAGACAGACTTTATAAATAAGACCTTTCTTTTTTGTGCGTTTCATATTTTCGGGTTAACTTTGATTTTTGGTTAGCTCCTGGTTAGTTTTTTAACTAACAAATGCATAATTTCGTCTTTTTCATAATTTGCCAAGGTATATTTAACTTCGAAGCTGAATTAAACTTAAGTGAATTAAAAAAATATTGAACTTCGTACTGAATTAAATTTTTATCACATATACAGGATTATCCAAAAAGCAAAGGGAAAAACTCTTACAAGAAGTTTAGGGGTGATCCTCTACATAATAAAGATTCAGAATCACATAGCAGTGAGGGGTCGCAAACGTTGTTTTGATTCACTGGTTTGTTTACTATGAGAGGACAGATCACGTCACTGAATGCGTTTTTTAGGGCTAGATTGTCCCGCTTGGATCCTCATCAGAGGGTGGTGCACTTCTGAATATGTTCACCTCTCACCACGGCCCTTAATTGTAATCCTTTCTCAAAATATGTTGCAGGGTTACTTAACTCACCTAATCAAGTTTTGTGACAAACAGTTTATTCACCGAAAATTACGACATTCAAAATGAAATATTTTTTTAACTTATCAATTTTTGTTCAATATTCTTTACAAAAAGTAATTGATTTTTTGAAAAACAGAAAAAATCAAATTACAACACAATTACAAACAGAAATTACGAAAGGTGTAGAAGTGGCAGGAAATTTCCGTAGCACTTCTACACCTTTGGCGAAACGATTATTTACAGGCGTATGCAAAACATTTCCACTTCACATTGGTAAGCGATTCTAAATCTTTTTTATGTGTCCTATCTCCCTTAAAAATTTGTCACTATATCTTCACACCCTCTATACATAGGCACAAGAATATGCATCTACAAATAAATATATTCACAATATTTACTAGACATAAACAACTTCAAAACGCAGACCACTTTTTAAAACAAAATTTGTAAAAGTTTACGTATTTCTGTAAATATCTGTGTGTTTTAAAATTTATTAGTTTTCAAGAAATCTAAGGCTCTCAACGTGGAATAATTTGGAATTGCCTGAAGAAAGCCATAACATGCATGTGCGTTTAAACTTCAAAAGTATACACGAGATTTGAAAGGAAGAAAATATGATTCCTCTGCCGTTATAAAATTTTAGTGTTTATCCATTTATGAGTACAATGCATTTGGATAAATTGTGATGTTAAATAAGAATCTATTTCAACTTGCTTTGTAAAATGAAAACTATTTTTTTTTCAATAAATTGAATTTTCACATAAATATTTTGCTCTCTTTATCTCTACAGTTGTTTTAATTTTGCTAGAAAAAACTTAAACATTAATTCACACCTCCTCAAATGATGATTAAAAGTTTTGATTATAACTTATAGTTTTTTTCGAAGCATTTATATCATTCATTAATTAATTTTTTAAGTTAATAAATTATCATTACAAAAAGTTTTACAAAAGAAAGTCTATAATTTGAAAAAATGCTAGTTTAAGGGAAAAAATAAATAATGTACCCATATCAAGAAAAATTCTAAAAAAAATGAGGTCTATAAATTGAAATGTATTTTGACATGGGCCACTTTATTAAACCTTTGCACTCGTATAAAATTTCTATTTTATAATGCTGATTGAAATAACATTTTGCTGAATGAACTGCAATATAGTACACATGCATGGCTGACGTTGGACATACGACTGGAAAAGTAGATATCTTTGATTGCTGAGTGTAGATATACGACTAGAGTGGTAAAAAAGCTTTGATAGCTGAGACTAAACATATGAATGGAATTGTAAAAAAGCTTTAATAGCTCAGAGTAGACATACGATTGTAGTGGTAAAAAAGCTTTGCTTGCTGAGAGTAGATGCACTACCAGAATGGTAAAAAAAGCTTTGGTGGTCTAGAGCAGAGGCACCACCTGAAAGGATTAGTATTAAAGGTGTATTCATGCATCTATTACATATTTTTGAAACAAAGCATGTGAGTTATTTCGATTAAAGTCTAAATATACAGAATGATTCAGATTTTTTTTGGGAAAAAATCTTTAGGTGAACCAAGAAGTTTCAGAATCGCATAGCAGTGTCAGGTAGTTAGCGTCATTTCCGTGTACCTGTTAATAATCATTTTGGAAGATGTGTTGAAGTAATAGTGAACTTTATGAACAGAGTTTGTAAAAAAATCTTCATGCAATCATTCACAGAAATCATTTGACTGAAATTGATAGTTTACAAATTCTATTTTATTTCATCAGTGAACTTGTCAGGGAAAAGCTCATTGTTTACGAAACTTGATTAAGAAATTAGACTAGCAATTCAAAATTCTTTCAATGTGACCAATTATGGAAACATGAAGGTGACGTTTCTACCCGATAGTTTTGAATCTCGCGGTATATAAAGAGAGGGATTTTGAGAAATCCGCAGTGCATAAATAATAATTGCCTTTTAAATTAATGCCTAATTATTTGCTGCTCTACACCGACTTTGCAGTGATTTTACAGTTATTTCACTTTTACAGTCAAAAAAATATTCTGTATGTATTGTATTTCTTTTTCTTTTTTTTTTATTTGAAGTGGAAGAGGGAATGTGATGCAGGATCTTTCTGTTATAGATTTCCCCAAAAGAATCATTAGAAATTAGCTTCCTATTCTGTTATAAGAATTCAAACTTGACCTTAGTATTAAGATAAGTTCAGAGTTTAGATTGTTCGGAAAACCTATTTTAATTCTTTCTCAGTTTCATTGAATTATTTAATCTCAACTGTTATCATTGAATAAGGTAATTGCTCCAGTAGTGTCCACTTAAGGGTTTTTCCTCAATCTTAACTTTAGATAAATTTTGTTAATCTGTATTTTTTATGATTGTTCAAACTCATATCTAAAATAATAATTATCCAAAATATCAAAACATTTCTGATATAATAAAAAAATAAAACTTAGGTAACTTCCATGCACCAAAAGTGGCCATAGCAAAATTTTTATGTACCAGTAATAGGCTTACGAAAAGTGGGTCAACCATATTTGTCGTCTAAGGAAAATTGGATGAAGCTGTTATATATAGTAATAATAACAATATAAATATATTAATATTATATACTATGAAAAATACACCATAAATGGGAGATGAAATGTTCTATTAATAAATTTTATTCACGTGAAATTTACATTTTTTTCTAACTGCTAGTTTTTTATTAAAGGTGGATGTTCACTATCGATCTTTCATATCAAGTTCTGTTCAGTGGATTATGGATATTAAATCTTTATATGCTATGCTGAATTAATCGTTTTCAGCTATTACAAAGTCCTTTTTTTAGAATTTATTCCCACCCTCCTTAATATCTAATTAGCCCCTAATTACATATTTTTACTTCATCCTTTATTTCCTGGATTATGCACAGTTACACATATTTTTGTACATTTCTTTTACCCTCTCTCCAAAGGACACAAGAACACATTGACCTTCTTTCAGCTATAATTTGTCAGAGATAGGAAATCCTTTTCTTTGCTCTCATCACAAATTCTCACAATTTATTCATGATAGTTTCATAAAGTGAAATTGAAAAATCTCAGGAAGATTTTCTGGTACTTTTTGTATGAATGACTTTTTTTTCTGTTCATTCTCCATTTTCCTATTTTTTCTTTCAGCTACTTTAGCATTTTTAGCATCTTATAAATGCGCAATCATTAGTGGTGAAATAACCATAGAAGAAAGATTCTAATGTTATCTCTTTTTTATAATCTGCCTTCTGATGCCAGAAAAAGACCTCTTAAGTGGTGATGGATCTTTCAATGGTCCTGCAATGGGCAATTGAAGTCAGTATTGTTTGCCTTGTTACAGAGCCCAACTGATTCACCGATTATTGCCTAGCCGACTATATGTTCGCTAACTGTTGGCGGGCCACTAGAATTAACCAGTAATGATTTTGTAAAAAAAAATTATGCATTTTTATTACGAACTTACGTTTCAGTATTTTGGGTTTCTTACAAAAATTATATTTTTAAAACAAGCATTTTTGTAGAAAATAATTGCCGATACAGTTCTATATTGAAGCTCTCTGTTTCACTTTTAAGGTAAACTAGATGTGTAGTCCAGACATTTTGGAAAGTGGCTCTTATCTTATTGTGCAGATCTACATGAGTGTACCAGTAGTGGTAAACGAGAAGTGGGTTATGTTGTCCAATACTGGAGTGCAAGAGAAAAGCATGGACTCCAGCACTAAGCTCCCCTCGGCCCACCTCTGGAGCAATTAGTAAATAATTCGTCTAAAAGTGGGTCACCCATAACTATCCATGAGTTACTATTATAATTTCATTCAATAATCGTTTATAATATATTCAGTATATAATCCAATAACATCAATCACGAAAAACAACTGATTTAAAAATATATATAATCTGTGTTAAAAAATGGTTTGAATGAAGACTTGCCTCTTAAAGAAATCACTAAAAATGGGCTTAGAACGCTCCTCTAAGAGATCAACTTCAGTAATAAACTTTCTTGTACCTAATATATCGGCAATAATCATTGGGTTCTTAACAAGGCAAACAATGATGACTATCTTATTGATAGGAAATTGAAAGATCCATCACCACTTAAGAGGGTTCTTCTCTGGCCTCAGAAGGCAGATTATAAAAAAAGAGATAGCGTTCAAATGTTTCTGCTGTGGCTACTTCACCACTAATGATTATGCATTCTTGGACCTAATTTCTTGTATCCAACTAAATAGGACATGAAGGCTGCACTTTTGGTATTTAGTTATATGGGTTTCAGCCAATCAGAGGTTGATATTTTATCTCAATGGATAGTTGGAATTTCTTGGTTTTCAACTTAAAATTTCAAATGGCTTCTACTGAAGCACTTACCTTACGTTTTAAGAAATTCTGCCAATATCTTAATTTAACCTACTTTAGAGGCTTATTGAGGGAAATAGTATATGCGTTGCGCTTTTAGTACACACTTAATCGTTGGAGATTTATGGGGAAGTTATGAAAACGGGGTGTGGTACAGTGTCTCACTTCTCAGCTTAAAATGAGTTTATGAAAGATTGATGGTAAGAGAAACGTCTTTTTTTCATAAATCTAATCAAGAAATTAATTAAATATTTCATAAAAATTCACCCTTAAGCATGATATGAGGAAGATTACATCGTTAAGTCACAATACTTTCAATGAAAAACAAAGTTTTGCAAATTAATATTTTTGCAATGCATACAAATAATTCATATTAACTCTAATAATTACGTAGAAAAATATTTTCAAATGTTTAGTGTCAAAGTGTTGGTAAATTTATTCAACTTTCTTTTTAGGTTGTAAACATTAAATTTTTTTGAAGGGGGGGTAGAGATTTTCGTTTACCTATTTTATATGAATTGGTGCAGTGATTTCGGTATAGGATTAGTTGCATAAACTACACTATCTACCAATATGTATTTGGACACTCATGCAAATGAGTATATTGGCGGTTCTGATCTACGTCACGCCTTCTGCATTTAAATATCGTGTAGGAAACAGCATTGTATTAGTCACATGCCAGATGACGCGAAATTCAAAGCCGTCGAGAAAGGCATAGTTGCCGGACTTCGAGAAAGGCATAGTTGCCGGATATCATAGAAATGACTGATCTTTAAAGGGCATAACTAGTGCGTTAAACATTCCTAAATCTACAGTGGCTTTTGTGATTAAGAGCCGTTGCAAAAGCAAATCGGGCAGGTCAATAGAAAACTGTTCCCATCACCATCTCGGAATTTGATGAATTTCTTTTATTGTGTTGCCTTACCCAAAGAAAGAACAAATCTGAAATATTTTTGATTTACCTCTTATAGTTTTGGAGTTTATACCCCAGAGGAGCAACGTCGAATTAAATTAGGGCCATTTTTGCCACTTTATTGTCTCGACTGTAACTGGCTCAGAGGTGCTTCAGAGAATTTTTTCATCTTATCCTATAATATACCTTGTATATTAACATCTCAAATTGAAAATTCATTCGAAAATTGTCACAGCCCCAAATTAGGGCCCCCAAAACACCTCATATTTCATAAAAAAACACAGTTTTAAGAATGCTTTAAATCTTGGCTCTGACGTGATAAAGAAAAACTTTTTGCACAGTGCAGTTATATATCTTCATATAAAGTGAATCCAATGTTAAAAATTTTTGAAGGCCCCCAGGGCCTCCCGGTACAGGGCCCCAAACATTGTCCTTAACGCTAATTTACGCAATTTCGAAGCATTGCTTCAGCTGAAGCCGACTTCCCACAGGAGAACTATTGACATGGAGATGTAGTATCAACATAGTAGTTTGATATTATGAAAAAACATTTCTTGAAGGTACAACTGCTTCCAAGAAAAATCCCATAAAGTACCTCCCTATTTGGGACATTCCGCTGGCACGCATGGGGGCATTTCGGCGTTACTTTTAGAAGTTTAATCGACAGTGGCAATATTGAAAATTAACTTATTCTTCATATATCTCAAATATATCCTCCTATATCACAAATAGTTATTTTACAGGGGCACTCATAAGAATTACATTACGCTGTATGGGGATCTCTGTAACTAATGAACCGATTCGAAAAATCTTTTCACTGATAGAAAGCTACACTGTTCCTGTGTAATATAGGCTACTTTCAGTATGCAGCATAACTAGTTCTTTTACAGGGACACTCAAAAATTCGAGCACATGACGCTATATGGACATCTCTGTAACTACTGAATCGATTCTAAAGATCTTTTCACTGAAAGCTACACTATTTCCTGAATAACATAGGCTAAAATTCATGCATGCAGCATAATTTACAGGAACACTCAAAATAATTCGTAAACATTGTCGTAACTGTCTCCATTCGCCACTCAAATTTATTCAAATTTTGAACAGTGATTATATATCTTCATATAAATGAATCCATGTTAAATTTTTGAAAGCCCCCAGGTTTGCGGCCTCTACCTTCCAGTCATTTTAAGAGGCATCGCAAGAGCAAATCAGGTAAAAAAAAAGAAGAAAGTTTCAATCACCATCTCAGAATCTAATGATTTTTGTTTTTTTGTGTTGCCTTACCCAAGGAAAGAACACATCTGATATATTTTTGATTTAGCTCTTTTAGTTTTGGAGTTATGGGGGGTCAAAGTACCCCAGAGGAGTGACGAATTTAGGGCCATTTTTGCCATTTTACTCTCTCGACTGTGATTTGCTCTGAGATGCTTCAGAGAATTTTTTTTTTAATCTGATAATATACCTTGAATATTAACATCTAAAACTGGAAATTCATTTGAAAATAGGCAGAGCCCCCAAATAAGCCCCCCCCCCAAATATCCCCAATTTCATAAAAAATACAGTTTTAAAGAATGCTTTAAATCTTGGCTCTATACAGAAAAAATAAAAATTCCCGGGCCCCTCGATACGGGGCCCCAAACATGGGCCTTAGCGCTAATTTATGCAATTTCGAAGCATAGGTACAGCTGGCTCTGACTTCGCACATGAGAACTATTGGTATGGAGTTGTAGTTTCAACATAGTAGTTTCATATTATGAAAAGATTTATTTTTTGATTACTGTGTTAAATTTTTCTTGAAAACAGTGATGTTTTCAAAAAATATATTGGGGGGGGCCCTGGGGAGCCTTCAAAACATTTTTAACATTGGATTCACTTTTATATGAAGATAAATAATTGCACTGCTGAAAAATTTGAGTTGAGTTTAATAAAATTTGAATAAATTTGAGTGGCGAATGCAGACAGTTACTATAATGTTTACGAATTATTTGGAGTGTTCCTGTAAATTATGCTACATGCATGAATTTTAGGCTATGTTACTCAGGAATAGTGTAGCTTTCAGTGAAAAGATCTTTAGAATCGGTTCAGTAGTTACAGAGATGTCCATATAGCGTCATGTGCTGGAATTCTTTTGAGTGTCCCTGTAAAAGAACTAGTTATGCTACATGCTGAAAGGTAGCTTATAATACTCAGGAATAGTGTAGCTTTCTATCAGTGAAAAAAATTTTCGAATCGGTTCAGTAGTTACAGAGATCCCCATACAGCGTAATGTAATTCTTATGAGTGCCCCTGTAAAATAACTATTTGTGATATATGGAGGATATATTTGAGATATATGAAGAATAAGTTAATTTTGAATATTGCCACTGTCGATTAAACTTCTAAAAGTAACGCCGAAATGCCCCATGCGTGCCAGTGGAATGTCCCAAATAGGGAGGTACTTTTTGGGATTTTTCTTGGAAACAGTTGTACCTTCAAGAAATGTTTTTTCATAATATCAAACTACTATGTTGATACTACATCTCCATGTCAATAGTTCTCCTGTGGGAAGTCGGCTTCAGCTGTACCAATGCTTCGAAATTGCGTAAATTAGCGCTAAGGACCATGTTTGGGGCCGTACCGGGGGCCCTGGGGCCTTCAAAAATTTTTAACATTGGATTCACTTTATATGAAGATATATAACTGCACTGTGCAAAAAGTTTTTCTGTATCACGTCAGAGCCAAGATTTAAAGCATTCTTAAAACTGTGTTTTTTATGAAATTGGGGGTATTTTGGGGGGCCCTAATTTGGGGCTCTGACAATTTTCGAATGAATTTTCAATTTGAGATGTTAATATACAAGGTATATTATAGGATAAAATGAAAAAATTCTCTGAAGCACCTCTGAACCAGTCACAGTCGAGACAATAAAGTGGCAAAAATGGCCCTAAATTAATTCGACGTTGCTCCTCTGGGGTACTTTGACCCCCCATAACTCCAAAACTAAAAGAGGTAAATCAAAATATTTCAGATTTGTTCTTTCCTTGGGTAAGGCAACACGATAAAAGAAAATCATGAAATTCTGAGATGGTGATGGGAACGCCCTGCCCGATTTGCCCCTGCAATGCCTCTTAAGAAGTGGAAGGTGGATGATGATTTTCGGAATGTGCTTCGACCTGGCACACCCACCTAACTAAGAGATGGAGACCGATGAGTGCTGTCAGAAGAAATTCGGATAAACCGCACCTAACCCATATTCCACATGCTCCAGGGGTTCCAACAAGCATCCGGACAGTTGTTTCAATATATACCATCCAGGGCCATGGTAGCCCAGTGGTTAAGGTGTTGGACTCGTAACCGGAAGATTGCGGGTTCGATAGTGACGTACCACTAAAGACCACCGTGTACATGCGGTGTATGTGCACGCTAAATCCGTGATTACGAAAGTCCTCTGTGTTGTCGCTTGCTGTTTCCGAGGGGTGTCTGTATTCAGAAGTCCCCCACCTTCTGATGAGGTCCAAAATTGTGGCGAGAAACTCCGGAAAGGACGTACGTAGCTCTAAACGACACATTCAGTGACGCGAGCTGCCCTCTCCTGGCAAATAAATAAATATGTACCATACACAAAGAAGCACAGTTGCTTGTTTCCATGGTCGTTTTACCGCCCATAAGGCACTGATTACAAAATCTCACATCACTGCTCGGTTGAGATGGTGCAAGGCACGCGAAATTGGACCGTAGATGAGTGGAAAAGAGTTCTCTGGAGTGATGAATCAAGGTCTAACCTCTGCTAGTCGGATGGCAGAGTCTGGGTTTGACTAATGCCAGAGAACGCCTTTTGCCAGAATGCACTATGTCTACTGTAAAGTCTGGCTGAGGTGGAATTATGGTCTGGGGATGTTTCTAGTGGTATGGACTGGGACCCTTGATCCCAATTTATAGTAAGCTCAACGTCGACTCCTGTTCCACTATTCTAGACAACAATTTACTTCCTACGCTATTGTAATTTTACAGGATCATTGTTACTTCCATTACGACAACGCCACTTGTCATGTATTGAGATCCACCATGGATTGGTAGATGACAATGGGATGAATCAACTGGTCTGGCCTGCCGAGAGTTCAGATTTAAATCCTATAGAAAACCTGTGGGACGATTTGAATTGCCGTATGAAGCGGTGCAGCAACTATCCAAAATCGGTGAAAGAGCTTACATGTCTTCTCCAACCCGAATGGAAAAAAATACCTCTGTCCACCATCCAGAAACTTGTGGAAAGCATGTCTCGGAGGGTTGAGGCTCTAAATGCCTTAATTGGAGGCTGTACTAACTATTAAATATGAATACATTTTGTTTATCTCTTTTATCACAGGTGTACAATTACATATTGGTAGATAGTGTATATGTCTGTATACAAAAGACTATTACTTGGGAAGTGGAAATCCCAGAATGACTAAATTATGCTATAACGTACTCTCATTTTTAATGAAATGAATCGTTGCAATTCAATATACTAGTGTTATAAACTGATTAAGCTAGAGAGAATAGATGATTCTCTATAGTGTATAGGAAGTCGTGCATTCTCATCATAAGCACTTTATATATCTTAGTAAAATGCATCACAGTTTAACTTAGTAGGTTCTGTAATCAAGTGAAGTACTCCGTAATTCGGATTTGATGGTCAATTGCGCTCTGAAATCCTGCTATAACTATTTAATGAGTACGTCATATTTCAGAGGGATTAAAATAGGTTTAGAAGTACACATTACTTCTAAGCATTAATTTATTCTCAAATTATTATTATATCAACTTTTAATGTACAAAGAGTTTGCATAGTAGATTTAAAATATTTTACAATTTCATATGTAGTTAGCTCGAGTAAATACCTTTGCTTATGTGATAACATTTAATTTTTTCAAAACTTAGAACACTTTTTCAAAATTTCTTTCGTATTCACTTAATATCAACGGAAGTTTTTCTTACTTTATATTTTTGCTATATAATTTTAAAAAAGTAAAACTAAGAATATTTAAAGGCACAATTGTAAGCGGACACAATTATAAAAGAAAATTTTAAATATCCACATAGATAAAACACATTTCATCCAATTTTAATGAACTCTGAAAAATGTCCGAATCACATCTTTCAAGATATGAGTGTATTTTCCTATATTTGAATTATATTAACAATAATAAAAAATATCATGTTACTCTCATATGCATTAAAATTTGAGGTTAAGAAGAAGACATAATGTAAGACTTTTACATAACTGACAGGAGCTTTCTCTTATTTAATAAAACCTGTATTAGAGACATGTGCGGTTGGATTACTGCCAGAGGATAAAGGAATCTCTTACTAAATTTGCTGGAGTTCTTTATCTAAAGACATCAATCTACGATCGATCTTAAAAGGATCACAAAATAAAGCAACATTTTATAGTTAATAACTTATCGAAAGCAGAAAAAGAGTTGAACAGTAAAAGACAAATATAAAGCTTTTTGAATAAAACATTCATAAGAATAATGACAAAATCGAGTGCTTTTAGTTTATCATTTTGAGTTATTCGCTGAAAGAAGGTGAACTTTTGCTGAAATTCAAATGGACGTACAGATTTTATTACAGTTATGAATGTTTTAAAAAGTTTTATTTAACTTATTTTAAGCTTAGAATTGCAAGAAGCAATTGAAAATCATATTTTTTACTAAAAAAAAAAGAGGTTGAGATTTATATCATGAAGACTGCATGTAAGACCAAACATAATTTTAAATTTGCTACGCATTTTTGAACTTCATACAGTTTTTCGATGCAATATTTTCAGGTATTAGCATCCATATGACCACACGAGACAGTTATAATGCTATATAAATATATATATATATACATACATATATATTTGTATGTATATATATAGCATTAAAAATATTTGTTACAAAATAGCTTAATTATGCCAAGCCATCCTTATGCATTCTATTTTCTTATGTCAAGTTGAAAAACGATGTAACTCTAAAGCAAATAAGAGGAAAAAAAGACTTTTTACACTACTGTAAAACATCTTTAAAAAGATAAATTCAATTTTTTTTCATAAAAAAAGACATATTCAAATATTTTAAAAGATTCATTCCAGTGAAACATTTTTGAAAAAACAATTTTGTTGGTGCTGTTTTTTACTTGCATAATTCAACTTCAGGTAAAGTGATTATTTCAATTTCTAATTTATTTAAGCTTACTTCAAATTAAATCCTTTTATTTCATACTTTAGAAAATATTAAGTTGTTTTTTGATCCATAATTCGTCCATTTCTTCAGAATAATATTCTTTTACGTGAACATGAGTAGATATTAGATTTTTTTAGAAGCGTCAAATAGTATTAAATCTTGCTTGTTAATATTTTACTGCGAAAGACTTTTGAACAGAATATAGTCCATATGACAAAATGATAGTTTTATATTTTAAGCTAAAGACTTAGTGTAGTCTAACTTAAAATAATATATAAATAAAACATTTCAGTATGAAGACGATTCTTTTTTACACATAATGTTTCTAAGTTAGTCATTTGTGCATTATTCTTTTTATAAGCGCATAAACTTTTATTATACCGGGTAGTTCAAAATATATATTACTAAGATAATCTCTTTAAACTGTAAGAGAACGAAACATATTTTCAATTACAAAGTTTTTTAAATTTAGAGTAGATTTTTTAAATAAAACTATGCATATACAGTATACATTATGCAGTATAAATATTAAATTATATTACACAAATAAAGTTTGACAGATGAATATTGTTGCGGAACTACTCTGCTTGTTTCCGGGGTTCGTCGTTCTAAAGTCAAGTTGGTGTGAAAATTTCTAGTAAAAAGTCACTTTTCAGGATGGAACACAAACTTTATTGCTTCTAGAACTTCGTATAACAATCAGCTGTACACAGTTCACAAGCACAATCTAACAGTAACGTGCTTTCAACAATCCGCTAAGATCAGAAGCTTTCACAAATGCTGTAATTCTCACATAAAATAAAACACATCCACAGGTAAAACTTCAGTGGAAATATTCGAGGGATAACACTAACAGTCCCTCAAAACTCAGCAGTGAAGAATTTACACACAGCACTTAAATTCAAAGCTTCAAAAAGCAAGCCAAAACACAGCTTCTATAGCACCAGCAAGTCAAAAAGCAAGCGTACTCGCTCAGAGAGCTTTCACAATACGTGCGCTCTCTCACACTGAACTTTCAACTCGCACTCGATGGGAGCAAACTCACACTGAACTGGGACTTTAAAGGCACTTCTATTTTTAGCCGACGCAGGAGGTACAAGAAGCCTCCAGAAAAGCCTATTTCACGAAGATTCTAGATAAAGCGATAATATTGATTACGTCACAGAAGAGAAATGTTAGGTTATCAGGAGTTTTTAATGCAGCAAAAGCAGCTTTACAGGCCCCATAGGGAAAATCGCGCCAAATGACCAAAATGTCGCCAAGCCTGGCGACTTTTGGCGAAATATCGCCAAATTTGGCGCCAAAAATAAGTCCCCAAAGTGAAGAGATCTAAGCCCTAGGACAAATATTTCTCGAGTTTTCTAGAAATCCCATATATTTGAATGGGAAACCGAAACCTCCGTATCTCCGGTTCTAATTGGCCGATTTTGATGCAACAAAAAGGAAAATTTATCTATTTGAAGCTTAGAATACGAATTTTAAACCATTTTAAGCCCCAGAGCAACGGGTTGCCCCGAAAATTCGTCACATTGCCCCCTTCCCAAGGACTGCACGTCCCAGGCAGTACAGTCCCCAGCTAGGAGGTCACATAAATATCTACAGTGTCTAACGTTTAACCAAATCTTAACAACATAATTTAAGCAAATAATCAATAAACACAGTAGCAAATGCACTCTAATAAATAAATAATAGACATAATAAACAATAACACTAATAAATAATAAATGTAATAAACAAATACACATTAATGAAAACCAATATATTAAAAACTAGCTGAAGTACCAGTCCTCGACGGGTTAGTAAATGCAAATTTCCAAAAAGCAAGAACTTTCGTCAGCATTGTAGGAGTACACAGAATGAATGTAGTATGTTGTCAAAGTAAAGAAAGCGAAGTTATAATTTTCATGTATTATTAAAATATTACAGGTTAAAGAGTAACTAAGTAATATCATTTCATTTGCTTTAGTCGTAATTATGTGATGCGCCAACGAATATTTACGCATATTGATATAATTTTCGCAAAATCTCAAAATTTAATCAATATTTTTGAAAAATTTGAAGCCTAGAATTTAAGTTGAGTGACAACCTATCATGTCACCCAAATTCGTTTCATTCCCTGCAGTCTTTATTTCGTGATGCTGGAACAAATTTTCAGCATTTTAAAACGATTTTCGAAAAATCTCAAAATGTAAGCAAAATATTTTTAAAATTCAACGCCTATAAATTAAGATTAGCAACTACCTATCATATCACTCAATTTCGTATCATTCGTATTAGTCGTTATTACGTGAAATTTGAAGAAATCATCATTGAACGTATTTTGAGAGAATTTTCACAAAATCTCAAAATCTAATAAAAATGTTTAAAAAATTGGACTCCTTTAGTTTATGTTGAGCATCATAAATTATCAAACCCCTATATACATACATATATATACAAATATACACATCCATATTTTCCAATACTATTATAATGCTGTGTGAGGATACAAATTGCAATCTAAACATACAACTTAAAATACATTAAAAACAAAAACAACAATATATATACATATATACACATACACATGCACACACATATTCACATATATACACATATATTCGCAATGCAATACAGGCACCTTCATATAAACATTGAAGCCTTCATATAACATAAAATAGCAACATCCCATAAATATAAGTAAGTTCATCCACATATTGCGCATCACACTAGTACTGTTATGGTAAATTTTTCATCTAAGATATTCTAAATATAGCTTCTGCAATTCAGCGTAAATAAGACATATTTGCCGTAAGTAGTTTTTACATTGCGTTAAAAATAAAAATTGTTGATATATATCCATACTATTATTAGATCTGAAGTGATGTGGCATTATGGGACAGTTTTCAAAAATATAGTGCAATGGGTGACCCTGACGGCCGCATATACATAGATCATTATCCAGTTTTTCAATCTTATACATATAAATCGGAAAATAACCGTTGCCAGTCAGAAAAGGAACAATAACAGGATGAATGATTGTTTGGGAAAATTTCACAGTTTTAATAAAATTATATGTGTAGCGACCATTACTTGAGTTAATCCATTCATCTTGCCAGGTATTTATAATTTCCTGTTTAATAAGTAAATCTATGTATGAAGTAGGATATGGAATATTGACATTTACATTATTATGATCGTGAAGTAATGGCTCTTTAGCAAGCTGGTCTGCTCTTTCATTTCCTTCGACCCCGACATGAGCCCTAACCCAGGCAATTACAAATTCTATATGACTATTGGCGATTATGAGTTCTAGACTACTGCACATTATAGAAGTTGAGGGCAAAGGAGATTTATAGGCTTCAACGGTTGATTTGTTATCTGTATAAATTATTACTTTATTATAATTATTTGCTATTCTCCATTGAATTGCTTTCAAAATTGCCAATTGTTCGGCCTGATAAATTGTATTTCTATTGCGTAATCTATCATTAAAATCAAAAATATATCTATTATCTTTTTCAGCTGTAAAAGCATAGGCTGTTCCCACCTCCATATGTGATCCATCAGTATATATCTCCAAATATTCATTTTGCTTACTTTGTTTAATTTTTTTATCAATTTTTAAATTCTTAATTTCTGAAAACAAGTGAGTGGGTAATTTATTTAACGCACACTCAAAATTATTAGGTAAAAGTGGTGTATTATTTATAATGACCGGTTTATTTTCCTTTAAAGTGCAATATTTTTTCAAGCTGGACTCTATAGTGATAATAATTGGAGGGATACCTGTTAAAGCATTAAGGGCTATTGTAGAGGTGCGTTTGAATGCCTTTGTAAGTTGTAATAGTATTTGCCTTTGTATTCGAATAAGCTTTTCTCTCATAGTGACTGTTAGTGAAGGAAACCAGACTACTGCCGCATAATCTATCTGTTTTTCAAGTACTGTTCTATACCAGATTTTTAATATTTTAAATTCTACACCCCATTTTAAGTGAGATACATATGCTAGGTTTTTAATGAAGTTTGAGGTTTTGCATTGAATGTTATCCAGATGTTCGTTCCAGTTTAATTTATAATCAAATACTATTCCTAAATAATTTAAATTTTTAACTAGTTTAATTGTATGACCCAAAAGTTTAAAAATAGGATTTCTTGTCTGTAACTTTTTACCAGTTATTTTTTTACGAAAAATCATTGCCTGAGTTTTATTAATAGAAATTTTTAGGTTAAATTTCTGGCAAATACTACTGAAAAGTTCAACTTGGGTGTTAACGAGTTGCTCAACCTCAGGGCGTGTGTTAGCAGGGGTCAAAATCAAGAAGTCGTCAGCGTAGGCCCAAAGATTGTGATATATTTTATTGTACTCTTTTAAAATTTTGTCTGCAACGAAAGTCCACAGCATAGGTCCTATACAGGAGCCCTGGGGACAACCTTTAAAAATTTGTTTATTTACTGTATGGATTTGCGTTCTAGAAATTATAAATCTATCATTCAAATAATCTATTAAAACTGATTTTAGGTAATCCTGTATGGGAAGCTCAGCTATAATACCTTTAATGACATCCCAATCTATATTATCAAATGCGCCCTGTATATCAAAAGACACAAGGGCGCAAAATTTATTGTCTTGCAGAATTGTGCCTATTTTATTTTTAACAATATTTAATAAAGATATAGTGCTTCTATTGTTTCGAAAACCATGTTGGTTGTTATGCAAAAAATTTATATTTTCCAAATGAGTCATGATTCTAATCTTAATTATTCGTTCAAGTGTTTTAGCCAAAGTACTCAAGAGGCATATGGGTCTATATGATTTGGGCTCACGGGGGTCCTTGTTGCGTTTCTGAAAGAAGATCACTAATGCAATTTTCCAGACCTTTGGAAAGACACCTAATGAGAAACACTTATTAAAAATCATTATTAGATCAGTAGAGTTATTATAGAGCAGTTGTTTTAATATGCGACCGTCAATCTTGTCAAGGCCAGGTGATTTGTTATTATTTTGTAACTGGATACAATAACACAATTCCTTTATAGAAATTGGCGTATATTCCGAAATGTTATCTATATACTCATTAACAAAAATACCACCATGGTCACCCGTCATTTGAAAATGAGTGTCCACCAGCAAACTTGCTTGTAGAACATTATAGTGAGTGTCCACAGGAAGGCCATAGAAGACTTTGTTTATATTCAGATCATTTCTGTTATTTTTAACCTTATTAAATACCTTACCAAAAGCATTTGATGTATTTGTGCAAAACTTTTTCCAACTAAGTTCTTTAGATTTTTTGATTAATTTCCTGTAAAGAGCTCTTTCTTTATTGTAAGTTATTCTATAAGATTCCACGTCAGGATTATTTATTTTCCTTCTATACATTGCCTTAATCCTGTTTCGCATTGCAGTTAGCTCATCTGTCCACCATGAAATATTAACGGTAAATTTATTCTTTTTCTTCTTCAAGGTACGATTGCATAGATTTATTAAAGAATTTTGAAAGTCCTCCATGGCCCCCTGCAGACAAGAAGAATTCTCAGCAACTGATATATTGTGGATGCTATTATTCAGAAATCTACCATATAGCCTGTTAAATTTAGTAAATCTTTCAAACTTTGTTTTATATCGGTAGTCCGTAGTATAGGAAGGATTATCCTGTATAGTGTACGATATGTAATTGTGGTCGCTGCAGGTCTCAGAATCTAAGACCTGCCAGCAGGTTACTGTTGATATTATATCCAAAGAAGTTATTGTTAGGTCGGGGTGTCCTGTATGTACATCATGCGACCATGTTGGGGGAGACTGCGGGTCATTCAACACTACAAGGTTTTTTTCAGCTATATTTTCCAAAACAATCTGACCTCGTCGGTTCAAATGATCATATCCCCAAAGTTCTGCGTGCGCGTTTAAGTCAGCACCTAATATAAAATTCTCCATATTATTTATAACCTGTCTCCAATCGCAAAAGTCCAGTTCAATATTCGACGAGGGGTGTGAATACTGTGAGCCCACAGTATATGTTTTATCCTTCAAGTATAACTTTATAAATATTGAATTACTAGAACTATGTATCTCAGTGGCCAGATACTTATTTTTAACGACTATTGCTGCTGTGCGATCTATTGAGAAAAAGGATCTAAACAACTGAGGACAACCATATAACTTGTTGTCAAATATATAAGCATCCTGTATGAGAATAATATCATAAGCATTCTGCTTAACAAATGAGAACAACGCCAGATTAGCCGCCCGACAATGATTTAAATTTATCCGTAGAATATTTATTTGTTTATAAAGATCAGCCATTATAAATTAGTTTTTCCTTTTTCTATCTCCCTCCTCTTTCCTTCCCTTTCTTTTACTGTGGAGGTCTCCTACCCTTCTTAGCTGCCTGAAACAATTGATTCTTGTATTGTAAAAACGCCTGACATTTCCTACTGTCAGGTCGATGATCGCATTCAACAACGAACTCAGCGTGTTCAAAACAATTAACACATCTCTCCCTATCTGAATTACATTCAGATTGACAATGCTCACCTGTTTACTTTGGACACGCTTGTTTACGATCACATTCGAAAGAGCGATGCCCAATGACCTGACAATTTCGACATCTATAAAATTCCAGATATGGCACAATGGCAATTCTGCTCATTGAAACACACATCTTACCTCTAGCCAACAGCTCCCTCTTACCTACAGCATTTGTTTCGACAAGCCAGGATACAATGTTATCTGTCCCAAATGATCGGACTGCAACAGCCTCAATGTCCTCATATATATTCTTCATAGCATCGTTCAACTCTTCCCTAGTGATGGTCTTTGGTACTCCTCTAAGCATCAGCTTTTCAACTCCCCTCCTAGGTATCCTAATTCTAAACTTCTCCCTTACCCTCTCAACACCAAGCAGTTGTTGCTGGATATTGTACGCATCAGTCCTATTTTTAGTCTTAAGTATATATTTTTTCGTCTTCGTAGTGAAAACATCAATTGGCTTAATCCTTAACTCCTCTTCCATTGTTATATCTCTAATCTCCCTCCGAATATCATCCCCTTCCTGGTCTTCATCCATGCTCTCAATAATAACAACATGTTCTACCTCCGTATCCCTTTCCTCTGTTCGAGGCTCCAGCTCTGGCCTCAGCTCAACGAGTTTCTCTCTTACCCTATCTGCCTCCTGAGCCACAATTTCGGCAAAAGTCCTCTGGGTATTCACCTCAGTCATCATATTATTTAGCTGTCTAACTTTCTCATTATATCTGGTCGAGACAATAGCACCAAAGTTATAAAAATCATTCATAATGTTTGTTAGTTCATCTCCCACCTGGATAGTGAACGACTTCCTAGCTCTCGCATCCGTTACAACCGTAGAAAACCTCTGTCTAAGTCTATTAAGGATCACCAGGGCTCCCTTTTCGGTAATTCTTGGCTCCAGTGTCACGTCCAAGGGGATCTCTGAAACCAACGGTGCATCCATAGCCGTCAGTCTCATAATAGCCCACTGATGATACAAATATCAGCCAAAAAGAAAAATAAATAAATAAAATAAAAATAAATAAAATAAAATAAAACGGGGTGTATCTCAGAGACTAATCCCTATAGCTGTGGAATAATGTCTCAAACTGATTAATACCCTATATTCAACCCCAGTACTATCAAAAGGCCTTTAAAACTGGAGCAAAAGATATATAAGGAAAATATCATATGCTACACACCAGTGCAAGCGAAAAATGTAGGGCGCAAATAATCACGTTGCGGGGAAACTGAGATGATAATGCTGCGTTTATGCAGTAGTACAGACACAGCAAGGCAATACAAGCATAATATAGACAATATAAGCACACCATAGGCAATATAAATTTTATCATACACAGCCTCAGCAAACCAGAAAAACTGAAGCCAATTGGTAGTACTAAATAAGATTTAAATTAAAAGTATTATACAAACATTTATCTAATAAACAGTTCGCCAGAATGAAAGAAAAAAAAAGTTCAATTAAATATCGTATAGTCGTCGAAAAGTCTGAAAAATAAGCACTTGATCTTGAATTATTATATTTTCTTGAGCATAAGCACAACTTAAAGTATTTATTGAAAATTACTATAACTAATTAGAAGAAATTGACAAAAATCCAGGATCAACATTTATGTCAGTAGAACAGCCATCGGATAAAGTCAATGCACAAACTTCTGTATGAATTCACCATCATCACCAATAATTACCAGATAAATCACCAATAATTAAATGTTACCTGAGGTAATAAGGTATCCAACAAATGTAGAAGTAGAAAATCCATAGGAAAGCACAATATTTCAGTTAAACACACACACAAGAGTAAGCTGTCACGTCAGCAGCTGTCAGGGGCATTTCCCGCGTAAGCCGCGTCGGCCGCCCTCCGCGTAAGCATCTGGAGGGCGGCCGAACACTAGATCGGCGGGAAGACGAAGATCTCTGCCGAACAGCATCTGGGAAGGTGTGAAGCCGGTAGTCTCATGGACGGCACTCCTATAGGCCAGCAAGAAGAGAGGGAGTTTCTTGTCCCAATCCTCTTGATTCCTAGATACCAGGAGCGAGAGGTTGTTCAAAATTGTGTGGTTGCACCTCTCCACCATGCCGTCGGACTGTGGATGTAAAGGCGTAGTCTGGGCTTTGTCTATTCCGAGAAGTTGACATAGTCCTTTAAAGACTGCAGAGGAAAAGTTCGTTCCTTGGCCGGAATGAAGTTGCAGAGGGGTTCCATATCTGGAAATCCATTCTTGCACAAGTCCCTCTGCTACGGTCGTAGCTCTTGATCGGGAATAGGAAACGCTTCGGGCCATTTAGAGAAATAGTCAATGACAACTAGGATGTATTTGTTGCCATCCGAAGTTCGCGGAAGAGGTCCCAGGATGTCGAGGGCACTCCTCTCAAAAGGCGCTCCTACATTATAACGATGTAGTCTTCCACGGCTTCGTTTCTTCGGGCATTTACGGGCGGCACAGGCGTCACAAGCTTCACACCACTTTTCGACATCACCTCGAGCCCTAGCCCAATAGAAGCGCTCGCGAACTTTCTGCAGGGTCTTCATTATGCCAAAATGGCCTCCAGTTAAGCCATTATGAAGTTCCTCTAGAACCTTCGGAATCCTCGAACGAGGGAGTACTAACTGCCATCGGAGCATCTTGCCGTCGTCCGACTCCCATTTACGATACAGGACTCAATTTCTCAGGCGAAGCGAATCCCATAAAGCCCAGAACTGTTTTCTTGCCGGACTGTAAGATGATATTTTTTGCCATCTGGACTTAGCGCTGGATTTCTCCAGTAACTCCACAATAGGTTTGATGTCGCTATCAGCTAACTGGTCCGCCCGAACATTCTCGTCACTCCAGGGATCTTGGGATGGTGCCGATAATGTAACTTGGCGGACAACGGGATGTTTCAGATGGTAATTTTTCTCCGCCCTGGAGCAATAGCGACAACTGTCTATGCAGGGCCTTCTCGACAAAGCATCTGCATTTCAATGAGATGCTCCTTTCCGATGACGTATCTCGATGTCATATTCTTGCAATCTCAGTATCCACCTGGCTATCTGACCCTCTGGATTCTTGAAATTTAGAAGCCAGGTTAAAGAGGTTTGGTCCGTTCGGAGGAGGAACTTTCGGCCGTACAGGTAATGATGGTAGTGCTCCACGGCCTTAACGATAGCAAGAAGTTCCTTTCTCGTAACACAATAGTTACGTTCTGCCTTCGAAAGGCATTTGCTCCAGTAGGCGATGACATGTTCTTGGCCATCTATCTCCTCGGACAAAACTGCTACAACACTCTCCTTACTTGCGTCTGTGTCCAGGATAAATGGCTTGTCAGGGTGAGGATACGAAAGGATCGGCGAAGATGTTAGGGCAGTCTTGAGTTCGTTGAACGCATCCTCACATTCTGCAGTCCATAGGAATTTTTGTCCAGTCTCGGTCAATTTGTGAAGTCTTCTTGCAATTTGAGAAAAGCCCTTCACGAATTTTCGATAGTAAGTACACAGACCGAGAAAACTTCTTAAGTCATGGATATTCTCCGGAGGACTCCAATTCTGGACTGCGGACGTCTTTTCGGGATCGGTTCGGACTCCGTGGGCGGATATTATGTGCCCGAGATAACGTACTTCCCGACGAAACAAGTTGCACTTAGATGGACTGAGTTTCAGGTTCGCCTCCTGTAATTTCTGCAGCACCTTTCGGATGTTCTCGAGATGTTCTTCAAAAGTCTTTCTGACGATGATGATATCGTCCAAATAAATGAGACATGCTTCGTAGGAAAGTCCTCTCAACACCGTCTCCATTAGGCGTACGAACGTAGCCGGTGCGTTGCAGAGTCCAAAAGGCATAACTTTGAACTTCCACAATCCTTGTCCCGTAGTGAACGCAGTCTTTTCACGGTCATCGGGATGAATTTCTACTTGCCAGTAGCCACTCTTCAGATCCAGAGTGGAAAACCATTCATTTCCCGATAAAGTGTCCAAAATGTCGTCTATCCTGGGAAGAGGGTAGCTGTCTTTCTTGGTTATGTCATTCAGACGTCTATAGTCAACGCAGAACCGGGTGGAACCATCTTTCTTTCGGACCAAAACAATCGGTGAGGCCCAGGGACTAGTTGATGGCTCGATGACGTCATCTCGCTGCATCTCCTCTAAAAGTCTGCTCACCTCTTCTTG
This sequence comes from Cheiracanthium punctorium, assembly GCA_038373885.1. Taxonomy (NCBI): domain Eukaryota; kingdom Metazoa; phylum Arthropoda; class Arachnida; order Araneae; family Cheiracanthiidae; genus Cheiracanthium; species Cheiracanthium punctorium. The sequence goes on from JAWZYV010013116.1 coordinate 104,969, forward strand.
CTTAGCAAACGGCAGCCACCTAGGATGTTGCTTGATGGGAGAATGGCTGCCTGTATCTATCCTGTGTTGCGTTAAGCTCGTACGGCCAAAGTCACCCGAAGTACGAGAGAAGAGGTCTTCAAATTCAGCTATTACTTTCTCCGCAGCGCTTCTCAGTTCTGCCGTTAACTCCACGTCTTGTAATAGTTTCTTCGTCAGGCACTCGGAAGATTTAGCTGTCGTTTGGCTGATGTTCTTATTAATGCAGGTAACAGGAGTGCATGTGACCAACACTTCATTTTTCTTTATCGCCTTCGACTTGTCCGTCACATTTGCTTCTCTAACTGGAATTTCTGTTCTCGACAAGTCCACAAGTGTTGCTCCCACAAGTACTCCTCTGACGGAATCACTATTGTTTGGGTGTTTCGATTAATCCGAAACGGAATTTATTGCTTTATTTTACTGTTCCAGAAATTATTGAATCAGTTCTGGGAGGTCGAGTGATATCAGTCTGGGCAATTATTTGCTGACCAGGTAAAACAGTTTTATTTTTAATATCGAAAGCAGTTATTTCTTCTGAGTCTGAACGAAGCTCATTATTCTTAAAGTCCAAATAAAATTTGTGTGATTTTAAAAGGTCCAGTCCGAGAATAAAAGAGTCCATAATATTGGCGACATATACCACATGGTCGTATCTGGCATTCCCAAATGTGATTTCCACTTGCGTCTTTCCGCCCACGTCGATCTTGTCACCTGTTACAGTATGGAGGGTCAGTGAGGGCGGAGTCCAGATAATCTTCAAATTTAATTTCTTGGTCAGATCTGTCCTTATGATGGTTACATTCGCTTCAGTATCACTCACCATGTGGCACGGAGAACCATTAACGTATCCGATTACAAATAGTCTTTCACTTCCGCCATTCACTGATGAAATCTGTAAGACTTTCAAACGAGGCTTTTGAATATCCCTCAGCGTCTGTTCCTGAAAGTCGTGTCTTTTCTGTCTTCCTTCATGGGCTTCTCTGGTGCATTGATAACTGCGATCTTTACGACGGGAGTTCTTTTGTGCGTCACAGTATTTTCGTAAATGCCACTCGCTGTTGAACCTCCAACATTTCACTTTTCTTGGCTCTGACTGTTCTTGTCGTTCCACCAGATTTTCCAGGGTCTTTAATTTATTCTCTAATCTCTCCATTTCTCCATCCGTAGGCTCCTGGAATGACACAGCTCTAACATTATGCCGCTCTTTTCTTACGGCCAGCTGAGCTGCCTCTAGCTTCATGGCGAAAAAGAGGGCGGACCTGAGATCTTTATAATCCGCCAAGATCAACGCTTTCTAAATTTCAGAGTACAAGAGGCCTACAATAAAATGTTGCACTGCAACTTCTTCTCGAAGGTTATCAGGATAACTGCCGTAGGCTAGATGACACAGCCTATCTATGTCGGAAGCCAGCTCTTGGAGGGTCTCGCCAGGTCTTTGCATTCTTGACTTAAGTTGGATTCTACTATATTCTTTCTGGCACTTCTCTCCGAATTTCATCTCCAAGGCACTTGCCAGGGCGTCAAAACATCCTATCTTCGTCGCTCCAATAGTTTGTAATACGTTAATTGCATCTCCGCTAAGGGAAGCGGCCAGTTGGTCCGCTTTCTCGGACTCGCTCCAGGGTCATTCCACGTCAAATCAAACAAAAAACTGGAAAAAGTTCACCACACCAACTTAGATTTTCCTCAAATTTTATATAGAGGATTTATAGGCTAAGACATCAACAAATCTCAATTTTGGAGGTTCTACGATCATTAATTACCGAGAAATTAATTATGCAAATTTTTAAGTTTTCTGCAAGATGCGCCAACTTTTTTCTCAATTCCTTAAATAACTCCTTACCTGTAAAAGTTACTGAAGTGAAAATTTGTTTCTTGGAGTAACTTTTTACGCTAATTCCAAAAATGTTATCGAAATTTGCGTATCTTCTATAGTTTATGCATGAGCACTGCATTTGCTAAAAAACATCATGAATTTTTTTCGGCATGTCTGATCACAGACACATGTTTTAAATTTTTATATGTTGTTAAGATGGAATAATCCTACATCCCAAAAAAATTTCATCTTGGCTTTCTGCTCAGGACCAGAGAAAAAAAATTGTATGTATGTACCTATATATGAGGATTTTCATATGCAGCATTTATACGTAAGATGTGAAAATTCAGAAGCGTTAGTCAATTTTCCTATGTCTTTTAAATTGATATCAGAAATTTAACTGCTACTCAAAGTATTTGCAAAAACTAGAAAATACGTAAAATTGCTTGCATCGGAAAACGTAAAAAAAAACAAACAACAAAAAATGCATGTTACACGCAGTGTTAAATTAAAAAGAATTCTAAAATTAAAATTTAGAATTATTTTTAATTTAATCCTGCTGTTTTTGGCAATCATCCATCAACCAATAAATCTTTTGAATTCTGTATGACATTCAAGTCAATAGAAGGAACAAAGTTTGTTGAAAGAATTGAATTCCTGTAAGTTACAGTACTTATTTACCTTTAACAGATTGCGAACAAAATTGTGCTTTGGCTAGTTTTGTGGATGGATACAGCAATTTAAAATAGGTTTTACTGTATACTGTATTAAATTTGTATTTCACAGGAAGTAGCATAGCGATGTCAGGCACATTGTCAAATTGCACATTTGGTGATATATTGCAGAATAAATGTCATGTAACCAGTTATTCACGGCAAACGGGATTTTTTAAATGGGATAGTTTTACAGAAGAGCAAAAAGAACTAATTGCACTGAGGTCTGACGTGCAAAGTGAGCAACTTAATAATAATACAACTATTTGTTTTCACCATGAAAAATTGTTGCTTTCATCATATGATCAACTTCAAAGGTACTGTTGTAATCCATTTCAGTCTCATAGTAGACGCATCAAGAAGAGTTTGAGATCTGTGTCATCGGAATTTGCAAAAGAACACAGCAATCTTAAACTAGGGCAAAAGTTATGTCCCCAGTGTCGAACTCGAATAACAGGAACTAAAGCATGCTACAATGAAACTATTTCAAAACCAGGGCATCTCGAGACTGAAAGTACACCTCAGGAACTTTCTGTACCAGAAGGCACTGGAAGTTTCAATGAAACTATTTCAAAACCTGGGAATCTTGAGACTGAAAGTGCACCTCAGGAACTTTTTATACCAGAAGGCACTGAAAGTTTGAATATAAGTATCTTAAATCTTGGATGCACGCCTGTCAAGTTGCACGGGATTAATAAAAAAAAAACGTCAAAGTTATGGAAAAAGAAAATCAGCAGAGGCATGTTCACTATTGCAGAAGAAATTTGCAACAGAGCTAAATATTCCTCTAGAGACTCTGGATCAATCAAACGAAAAGCAGTGTACTGACTGTAAAGATTTAGACTGCCTCATTGAACTTTTGAAAGAAAAATGTAAAATCTCATCTGGACAAGAGGTTTTGAAATTATTAACTCTTGTACCGAGTAGTTGGAGCTGTCAGAAGACCGCTTATGAATTTGGTGTCTCAACTTACATGGCCAATAAGGCTAGAAAGCTTAAAAAGGATCATGGTATTTTGGCAGAACCTGAAAAAGTAAAAGGAAAATCTATTTCCAATGAGGTAGCTGAAAAAGTAAGAAAGTTTTACGAAGATGATGAATTTTCCAGAATGTGTCCTGGAAAGAAAGAATTTGTTTCGGTAAGAGAATTCACATTCAAAAGCGACTACTTTTTGTAAATTTAAAGGAACTGCATTTGGCTTTCCAAGAAAGGTATCCGCAACTAAAAATCGGTTTGTCAAAATTTTCTTCTTTACGACCACCTTGGTGTGTTACTGTCACTGCCCGCGGAGTTCATTCGGTATGTGTTTGTGAGACTCATCAAAACTTGAAGCTACTGTCTGCAGCATTACCGACGAAAATGGAGTACAGAAGCCTCCTCTCCTTTATAGTATGCTCTGTTGACTCAAGAAATTGTATGCTCCACAGATGTGAGAATTGTCCTGGGTCTGAAACCTTGGAGCAGTTTATTCTGGATACATTTAATGAAAATGACGTGGAACCTGATGACAATATTGCCTATCAACAGTGGGTTCACAATGGACAATCTAAACTAGTTAATTTGACATCAACAGTTGAAGAATTTACGAAAGAGATGTGTAAAGCAGCAGATCAAGCAACAATACATCATTTCACTACGAAATCCCAATCATTGTATTTAAGAAATCTTAAAGAAAATATTGCAGCTGAAACAGAAGCAGTCCTTTTACTCGACTTTTCGGAAAATTATTCTTTTGTTTGCCAAGATGCTATTCAAGGTTTCCACTGGGACACAACGCAAGCTACACTTCACCCTTTCGTACTTTATTTCAAAAATGAAATAGAGACAAGTTTGAAATGCTTAAGTATGTGTGTCATTAGTGATGAACGTGAACATATTACCTCTACAGTTCATTATTTTATAAAAGTAATTATGCAATATATCAAAGAAGTATTGCCAGGTTTAAAATTCATACATTATTTTAGTGACGGTTCAAGTGCGCAGTATAAAAACTATAAAAACTTTGTTAATTTATGTTTACATGAGAACGATTTTAATATCCGTGCTGAATGGAACTTCTTCGCCACCTCTCATGGAAAAAGTCCATGTGATGGGATTGGGGGCACTGTAAAGAGGCTTGCAGCACGTGCAAGTTTGCAAGCCATACAGGATAACCACATTCTTACTCCTTTTGATTTATTTAATTGGGCAAATTCTAATATAAATGGTATAAAGTTTTTTTTTGTGTCCCATGCTGATGTTAAGCAACATGCCAAAAGCTTGGAAATTCGTTTTCGGACTGCGAAAACAGTGCCTGGAACTCGCAGTCATCACAGGTTTGTTCCAAGCAACAATTGTGAGTTGACCCTATATCGATTATCGACAGATGATGAAAATACTGGGTTCAGAGTTAGTTTCACTGTGAATAAGAAACGTGCAACGAGTATAAATACTGATGACTTGCAACCAGGAGTTTATGTAGCTGCAGTATACGACGACAACTGGTTCATTGGCTGCATAAGTGAAAAAAATTCTTTTGAAACAGACCTACTTATAACTTTTATGCAGAGACATACAAAGACTAATGTGCTATTCTGGCCTTCTAGAGAGGATAGTTGTTTTGTTCCTTTTGAGCATGTGTTGTGTGTGACACCAGCACCTTCATTGACAGGTAGCACTGGACGACATTATTCTCTTGACAGTGATACAATTAAAAAAATTACTGTCGCATTTCATATGTTCAAGTCAGCTATAAAATAGTTTTTTTCTGTTTGTAAAATAGCTTTTATTTTTCTTATTTTGTCGTATTTCCATTTCTGTTTAATAAGCTTAGTTCAACATATTATTTATCGTATACAATTTCTTAAGAAGAGAAACATGTCTGTACATCACTTATATAATTTTAAATTAAATTCAGATATGGGTGCAATACTCAGGTATATTCGCAACTAAAAATAATGTTTCGGATGTGTGTTGTGTATATATATATATATATATATATATATATATATTAGCTCTACCGGAAAGTTCTGTCCGTTTTTTACATATATGCCGAAGAAATAAATTTTAAACACGTATTTTTTGTTGTTTGTTTGTTTTACGTTTTCCGATACAAGCACTTTGATATATTTTCTAGTTTTTGCAAATGCCTGGATTAGTAGTTAAACTTCTGATATCAATTTAAAAGACATAGGAAAATTGACTAACGCTTCTGAATTTTCTCATCTTACGCATAAATGCTGCATATGAAAATCCTCATATATAGGTACATACATACAATTTTTTTTCTCTGGTCCTGAGCAGAAAGCCAAGATGAAAATTTTTTGGGATGTAGGATTATTCCATCTTAACAACATATAAAAATTTAAAACATGTGTCTGTGATCAGACATGCCGAAAAAAATTCATGATGTTTTTTAGCAAATGCAGTGCTCATGCATAAACTATAGAAGATACGCAAATTTCGATAACATTTTTGGAATTAGCGTAAAAAGTTACTCCAAGAAACAAATTTTCACTTCAGTAACTTTTACAGGTAAGGAGTTATTTAAGGAATTGAGAAAAAAGTTGGCGCATCTTGCAGAAAACTTAAAAATTTGCATAATTAATTTCTCGGTAATTAATTATCGTAGAACCTTCAAAATTGAGATTTGTTGATGTCTTAGCCTATAAATCATCTATATAAAATTTGAGAAAAATCCGAGTTGGTGTGGTGACCTGGACTGTTCGATCTGACGTGGAATGACCCTCCAACCATTGGCTTTAGCGACGATTAAAAATTGGGTCTTGTATGCTTCCCAGGGAGTCTTTCCGTCATAAGGCGTTAATTTCACTGCTGGGCGGCGTGACGACGACCTCATGTTTTCAGGTACCTTTCCCAGCTTTACTAAACTGTCCAGTTTTTCTTCTAACTTGTTCTCAATCGTTTCCTCAATTTTATTATTAAATTCTTCACGTAATTCTTTCATGTTTTTCTCTTGACTTCTTCTAGGAGCGACATTCTTCTCTCCATCATCTCTTGATTTTCCTGCACACTCTTTTCGAATTTCTCTAATTTTCCCAAAGCAGTCTCCATTTTCTCCAATTCCGATTTCATTTCTTTTTGACCGGCTTCAATTTTCTTCTCTAAATCCGCTTTCATCTGTTCTTGTCAGGCTTCAATTTTCGTTTCTAAATCGGCTTGTCCGGTTTTCATCTCTTCTAATCCGGTTTTCATCTCTTCTAATCCGGTTTTCATTTCGTATTTTCCGGCTTCAATTTTCTTTTCGAAATCAGCTTGTCCGGCTTTCATCTCGTCTTGCGGAAGTACTCTGCTTGTTTCCGGGGTTCGTCGTTCTAAAGTCAAGTTGGTGTGAAAATTTCTAGTAAAAAGTCACTTTTCAGGATGGAGCACAAACTTTATTGCTTCTAGAACTTCGTATAACAATCAGCTGTACACAGTTCACAAGCACAATCTAACAGTAACGTGCTTTCAACAATCCGCTAAGATCAGAAGCTTTCACAAAAGCTGTAATTCTCACATAAAATAAAACACATCCACAGGTAAAACTTCAGTGGAAATATTCGAGGGATAACACTAACAGTCCTTCAAAACTCAGCAGTGAAGAATTTACACACAGCACTTAAATTCAAAGCTTCAAAAAGCAAGCCAAAACACAGCTTCTATAGCACTATCAAGTCAAAAAGCAAGCGTACTCGCTCAGAGAGCTTTCACAATACGTGCGCTCTCTCACACTGAACTTTCAACTCGCACTCGATGGGAGCAAACTCACACTGAACTGGGACTTTAAAGGCACTTCTATTTTTAGCCGACGCAGGAGGTACAAGAATCCTCCAGGAAAGCCTATTTCACGAAGATTCTAGATAAAGCGAGAATATTGATTACGTCGTAGAAGAGAAATGTTAGGTTATCAGGAGTTTTTAATGCAGCAAAAGCAGCTTTACAGGGCCCATAGGGAAAATCGCGCCAAATGACCAAAATGTCGCCAAGCTTGGCGACTTTTGGCGAAATATCGCCAAATTTGGCGCCAAAAATAAGTCCCCAAAAGTGAAGCGATCCACGCCCTAGGACCAATATTTCTCGAGTTTTCTAGAAATCCAATTTATTTGAATGGGAAACCGAAACCTCCGTATCTCTGGTTCTAATTGGCCGATTTTGATGCAACAAAAAACAAAATGTATCTATTTGAAGCGTAGAATACGAATTTTAAACCATTTTAAGCCCCAGAGCAGCGGGTTGCCCCGAAAATTCGTAACATTATATACTAATTTTTTTATAGTTATGATGTTCATCTTTTTTCAACGAAAAATGATTGCTTCAAATCAATACCTATATTTCAAAAACATTTAATGATTTAGATGTAAAAATAGCACTATCCAGTTAATTAAAGGAACTAAGGTTTATTTTTGTACGTGCAAAAATGTATTTTGTAGATAAAAAGAGAAGTTTTATAAGAGCTAAGTTATATGATATATATTGCAGTTCTTTTTTCACAAATGTGACGAAATATCACGTACGTCTTTAGCGAATAATGAATGCCAAGCACTGTGGGATAGATTATAAATGGAAGCCCCTGAAAGACTACAGTATATTGTCAAGGTCGAACACGCTTCAAATGAATTCTTCATGAAAACAATACGAACACACTCTAGTGCAAAGAAAACGATCGCAGTTTCACTTAAAACAGCTCTTTTGAATAGTAAATGTGTATTTCATTTGCATTCTATACGAATAAAGGTAACTTACGAATTGTTGAGATAAAATTTGAAATTTCTGTTTAATCTGTAGCTGTTTGAAATAAAGAGCTAATTAATATGTAAACTTTCAATAAGAATAAAAGAATGATTAGAGCGTGGAACAGAATATTAAAAAATTGGACTCTTATATGTAGTGATGACAAAAAAATGTTAATTCATATATATACAGAGTGCTGTAAAAGAGTTCCGACAAAACTTGAGAGGAGGTAGGACAAATAATAGGAATTTATATTCACATAGCAATATGGACTCAAATACAACCATTTTCATTCACCAGATAATAATCACTTTAATAATTAACTTAAACATCAAACCTGTAATCGGCATATAATCCCTGCTTTAGTAATCAATCCTGTTAGCAATCAACTTTAGTCGACTCGTAGAAATATCCACTAGGTTATGACGAACCATTATCGGAAAGTTCACTATTCATCCACAGCAATTATATATATAATATTATTTATTTATTTATTTTTGTTGATATTTTTCAGGATATGTTATTCGTGTATATTTTTTTTTGACACAGTTTTCTTTCGAAATGTTTTTTATTTATAGATTTGGAGATTTAGAATTGAAAATCTCCCTTTACTTTAAGAAAAATATACCAATTCCATAGCTGCCAACTCTTCCGGTTCTTCCGGAAGATTTCCCACCACTAATTTTTACTTACGAATTTAAGCTTAAAATAAGTCCAAAATTTTATTGTAAAATAAAACTGTTTGAAGATAGTGGTGAATAATCTTCCAGAAAAACCGGAAGGGTTGGCAGCTATGCAATTTACTAAAGGCATTTCTTTCTGTGTCAAGTAAGCCATGGCATGCTTAATTATTTTGTGTTCTTTTCTATATTGACATAAAGTGAAAACTTACCTCGAACTGGTCCATGTGGATGTTCAGCTCTTGCCTATAACATATAATCCATGAATTATCTTCATAACTAGCTATAACCAATGCCATGGTCCACTCTTAGTTACAAATACTGAATGGCTACAAATTTGCTTGTAAAGTAAACATGATATTGCTTTAAGGAAGTCTGAAATAAGCACTGGCTCACTGTCAGGGAATAAACCGAGTCAAATTAAACAACTATTTAAAAATATTTATTCATTTTGGAAAAATTTTGATAATGATTTAATATCCAAACCAATCTGCTTATTCAAAATGCATGTACAGAAAAATAACTTAAAACGAACTGTAAAGATAGGAGAAGAAAATGGGATAGAGAATCTAGCATTGTTCATATACATAGAGGAAGTTGGAGTACAATGAAAGAAAATTTACTTTTTTTTCCTCTGTTCACAAATTTGCATGTAGAAAAATAAAATTAATGGAAACTTACACTTTTATCCACCTAAATTAATTTTTATGAGTTTGTAAATAGCTTTTTCATACTTAAAAAATTACAAAAGTTAAATGTCTGACAGTGTTTCGTCGTATCCCAATTACAGGGGTGCAACGAAACACTTCAAAAAAACTCAAACAATATGAGTTAAAATTCAAATTTAAGCATATATGTTTTATGTACATTTATAATAAATATTAGTGAGACATGAATATGAAATTTAAATGGGAAAAACAACTTTAATTAAACTGTTATAGCTTAAAATGAAAACATCATACTTTTATTAGAGGTTAGCCTATAGTTTCTCAATTTATAATAAATTTACCTAAATTAAATTCAAAAATTAGCATTTCTGCTTTCCTTTCTGTATCACCTGAAGGAACAGGAAGTGGTAGTTTCGATTTAATTTGAATTTTTTGAAAAATGTATGTTTCCAAAAATGGCACATATTTGAAGCTTACCCTACAAGCAACAATTCCCAGTTTCTGCTCGGCCAACCACCGGCATTCATCGCAACTCATCGCTCACCGAAATTCGGTACTCGGCCCAGACACGGAATTCCATCTAAAAACGATGATTGTTATGTGTGCGGTAGACACTGATCGGTCCGGTACCCATAAAACGATGCTCGGAACGATATCCGGCTTGAGTTATCGGGCCATATGCCTAAATTTGATCAAAATACGCTGAACTGAAAAGAAATTTCGGCCCGCATAACGGCCGAGCGGCATTCAGCCGATGAAAATTGGCGCATGCGCTCTGTTCATGCAACAGTCGAGCGATGGCAACATCAGAGTATCTACCGGCAGGCGCCATGTTTGTTTTCATAAGAATAGGAGACGAAAAAAACTGAAGAAGTTTTTTGGTGGTGATTAGTCTATACTCGTACGTGAATGTATAACTATCATTTGTGACAAATTTTTGACACTTTTAATATAGTATTAGTCTAATATAAGTAAAATTCAAATCTCTGTAATTATTTTTTTCTCTCTTGATACTGTTGCATAACACTAATGGAATAACACTATTTTTTATTAGTATCTATTTCCTATCTTTACACGGCGTACAGTGTGTAATTACACTAGTTCATACAGTTAATCGCTTTTTAGTTTTAAAATATAATGGTAAAACTGGGGGGAATCTTGAGACTGAAAGTGCACCTCAGGAACTTTTTATACCAGAAGGCACTGAAAGTTTGAATATAAGTATCTTAAATCTTGGATGCACGCCTGTCAAGTTGCACGGGATTAATAAAAAAAAAACGTCAAAGTTATGGAAAAAGAAAATCAGCAGAGGCATGTTCACTATTGCAGAAGAAATTTGCAACAGAGCTAAATATTCCTCTAGAGACTCTGGATCAATCAAACGAAAAGCAGTGTACTGACTGTAAAGATTTAGACTGCCTCATTGAACTTTTGAAAGAAAAATGTAAAATCTCATCTGGACAAGAGGTTTTGAAATTATTAACTCTTGTACCGAGTAGTTGGAGCTGTCAGAAGACCGCTTATGAATTTGGTGTCTCAACTTACATGGCCAATAAGGCTAGAAAGCTTAAAAAGGATCATGGTATTTTGGCAGAACCTGAAAAAGTAAAAGGAAAATCTATTTCCAATGAGGTAGCTGAAAAAGTAAGAAAGTTTTACGAAGATGATGAATTTTCCAGAATGTGTCCTGGAAAGAAAGAATTTGTTTCGGTAAGAGAATTCACATTCAAAAGCGACTACTTTTTGTAAATTTAAAGGAACTGCATTTGGCTTTCCAAGAAAGGTATCCGCAACTAAAAATCGGTTTGTCAAAATTTTCTTCTTTACGACCACCTTGGTGTGTTACTGTCACTGCCCGCGGAGTTCATTCGGTATGTGTTTGTGAGACTCATCAAAACTTGAAGCTACTGTCTGCAGCATTACCGACGAAAATGGAGTACAGAAGCCTCCTCTCCTTTATAGTATGCTCTGTTGACTCAAGAAATTGTATGCTCCACAGATGTGAGAATTGTCCTGGGTCTGAAACCTTGGAGCAGTTTATTCTGGATACATTTAATGAAAATGACGTGGAACCTGATGACAATATTGCCTATCAACAGTGGGTTCACAATGGACAATCTAAACTAGTTAATTTGACATCAACAGTTGAAGAATTTACGAAAGAGATGTGTAAAGCAGCAGATCAAGCAACAATACATCATTTCACTACGAAATCCCAATCATTGTATTTAAGAAATCTTAAAGAAAATATTGCAGCTGAAACAGAAGCAGTCCTTTTACTCGACTTTTCGGAAAATTATTCTTTTGTTTGCCAAGATGCTATTCAAGGTTTCCACTGGGACACAACGCAAGCTACACTTCACCCTTTCGTACTTTATTTCAAAAATGAAATAGAGACAAGTTTGAAATGCTTAAGTATGTGTGTCATTAGTGATGAACGTGAACATATTACCTCTACAGTTCATTATTTTATAAAAGTAATTATGCAATATATCAAAGAAGTATTGCCAGGTTTAAAATTCATACATTATTTTAGTGACGGTTCAAGTGCGCAGTATAAAAACTATAAAAACTTTGTTAATTTATGTTTACATGAGAACGATTTTAATATCCGTGCTGAATGGAACTTCTTCGCCACCTCTCATGGAAAAAGTCCATGTGATGGGATTGGGGGCACTGTAAAGAGGCTTGCAGCACGTGCAAGTTTGCAAGCCATACAGGATAACCACATTCTTACTCCTTTTGATTTATTTAATTGGGCAAATTCTAATATAAATGGTATAAAGTTTTTTTTTGTGTCCCATGCTGATGTTAAGCAACATGCCAAAAGCTTGGAAATTCGTTTTCGGACTGCGAAAACAGTGCCTGGAACTCGCAGTCATCACAGGTTTGTTCCAAGCAACAATTGTGAGTTGACCCTATATCGATTATCGACAGATGATGAAAATACTGGGTTCAGAGTTAGTTTCACTGTGAATAAGAAACGTGCAACGAGTATAAATACTGATGACTTGCAACCAGGAGTTTATGTAGCTGCAGTATACGACGACAACTGGTTCATTGGCTGCATAAGTGAAAAAAATTCTTTTGAAACAGACCTACTTATAACTTTTATGCAGAGACATACAAAGACTAATGTGCTATTCTGGCCTTCTAGAGAGGATAGTTGTTTTGTTCCTTTTGAGCATGTGTTGTGTGTGACACCAGCACCTTCATTGACAGGTAGCACTGGACGACATTATTCTCTTGACAGTGATACAATTAAAAAAATTACTGTCGCATTTCATATGTTCAAGTCAGCTATAAAATAGTTTTTTTCTGTTTGTAAAATAGCTTTTATTTTTCTTATTTTGTCGTATTTCCATTTCTGTTTAATAAGCTTAGTTCAACATATTATTTATCGTATACAATTTCTTAAGAAGAGAAACATGTCTGTACATCACTTATATAATTTTAAATTAAATTCAGATATGGGTGCAATACTCAGGTATATTCGCAACTAAAAATAATGTTTCGGATGTGTGTTGTGTATATATATATATATATATATATATATATATATATTAGCTCTACCGGAAAGTTCTGTCCGTTTTTTACATATATGCCGAAGAAATAAATTTTAAACACGTATTTTTTGTTGTTTGTTTGTTTTACGTTTTCCGATACAAGCACTTTGATATATTTTCTAGTTTTTGCAAATGCCTGGATTAGTAGTTAAACTTCTGATATCAATTTAAAAGACATAGGAAAATTGACTAACGCTTCTGAATTTTCTCATCTTACGCATAAATGCTGCATATGAAAATCCTCATATATAGGTACATACATACAATTTTTTTTCTCTGGTCCTGAGCAGAAAGCCAAGATGAAAATTTTTTGGGATGTAGGATTATTCCATCTTAACAACATATAAAAATTTAAAACATGTGTCTGTGATCAGACATGCCGAAAAAAATTCATGATGTTTTTTAGCAAATGCAGTGCTCATGCATAAACTATAGAAGATACGCAAATTTCGATAACATTTTTGGAATTAGCGTAAAAAGTTACTCCAAGAAACAAATTTTCACTTCAGTAACTTTTACAGGTAAGGAGTTATTTAAGGAATTGAGAAAAAAGTTGGCGCATCTTGCAGAAAACTTAAAAATTTGCATAATTAATTTCTCGGTAATTAATTATCGTAGAACCTTCAAAATTGAGATTTGTTGATGTCTTAGCCTATAAATCATCTATATAAAATTTGAGAAAAATCCGAGTTGGTGTGGTGACCTGGACTGTTCGATCTGACGTGGAATGACCCTCCAACCATTGGCTTTAGCGACGATTAAAAATTGGGTCTTGTATGCTTCCCAGGGAGTCTTTCCGTCATAAGGCGTTAATTTCACTGCTGGGCGGCGTGACGACGACCTCATGTTTTCAGGTACCTTTCCCAGCTTTACTAAACTGTCCAGTTTTTCTTCTAACTTGTTCTCAATCGTTTCCTCAATTTTATTATTAAATTCTTCACGTAATTCTTTCATGTTTTTCTCTTGACTTCTTCTAGGAGCGACATTCTTCTCTCCATCATCTCTTGATTTTCCTGCACACTCTTTTCGAATTTCTCTAATTTTCCCAAAGCAGTCTCCATTTTCTCCAATTCCGATTTCATTTCTTTTTGACCGGCTTCAATTTTCTTCTCTAAATCCGCTTTCATCTGTTCTTGTCAGGCTTCAATTTTCGTTTCTAAATCGGCTTGTCCGGTTTTCATCTCTTCTAATCCGGTTTTCATCTCTTCTAATCCGGTTTTCATTTCGTATTTTCCGGCTTCAATTTTCTTTTCGAAATCAGCTTGTCCGGCTTTCATCTCGTCTTGCGGAAGTACTCTGCTTGTTTCCGGGGTTCGTCGTTCTAAAGTCAAGTTGGTGTGAAAATTTCTAGTAAAAAGTCACTTTTCAGGATGGAGCACAAACTTTATTGCTTCTAGAACTTCGTATAACAATCAGCTGTACACAGTTCACAAGCACAATCTAACAGTAACGTGCTTTCAACAATCCGCTAAGATCAGAAGCTTTCACAAAAGCTGTAATTCTCACATAAAATAAAACACATCCACAGGTAAAACTTCAGTGGAAATATTCGAGGGATAACACTAACAGTCCTTCAAAACTCAGCAGTGAAGAATTTACACACAGCACTTAAATTCAAAGCTTCAAAAAGCAAGCCAAAACACAGCTTCTATAGCACTATCAAGTCAAAAAGCAAGCGTACTCGCTCAGAGAGCTTTCACAATACGTGCGCTCTCTCACACTGAACTTTCAACTCGCACTCGATGGGAGCAAACTCACACTGAACTGGGACTTTAAAGGCACTTCTATTTTTAGCCGACGCAGGAGGTACAAGAATCCTCCAGGAAAGCCTATTTCACGAAGATTCTAGATAAAGCGAGAATATTGATTACGTCGTAGAAGAGAAATGTTAGGTTATCAGGAGTTTTTAATGCAGCAAAAGCAGCTTTACAGGGCCCATAGGGAAAATCGCGCCAAATGACCAAAATGTCGCCAAGCTTGGCGACTTTTGGCGAAATATCGCCAAATTTGGCGCCAAAAATAAGTCCCCAAAAGTGAAGCGATCCACGCCCTAGGACCAATATTTCTCGAGTTTTCTAGAAATCCAATTTATTTGAATGGGAAACCGAAACCTCCGTATCTCTGGTTCTAATTGGCCGATTTTGATGCAACAAAAAACAAAATGTATCTATTTGAAGCGTAGAATACGAATTTTAAACCATTTTAAGCCCCAGAGCAGCGGGTTGCCCCGAAAATTCGTAACATTATATACTAATTTTTTTATAGTTATGATGTTCATCTTTTTTCAACGAAAAATGATTGCTTCAAATCAATACCTATATTTCAAAAACATTTAATGATTTAGATGTAAAAATAGCACTATCCAGTTAATTAAAGGAACTAAGGTTTATTTTTGTACGTGCAAAAATGTATTTTGTAGATAAAAAGAGAAGTTTTATAAGAGCTAAGTTATATGATATATATTGCAGTTCTTTTTTCACAAATGTGACGAAATATCACGTACGTCTTTAGCGAATAATGAATGCCAAGCACTGTGGGATAGATTATAAATGGAAGCCCCTGAAAGACTACAGTATATTGTCAAGGTCGAACACGCTTCAAATGAATTCTTCATGAAAACAATACGAACACACTCTAGTGCAAAGAAAACGATCGCAGTTTCACTTAAAACAGCTCTTTTGAATAGTAAATGTGTATTTCATTTGCATTCTATACGAATAAAGGTAACTTACGAATTGTTGAGATAAAATTTGAAATTTCTGTTTAATCTGTAGCTGTTTGAAATAAAGAGCTAATTAATATGTAAA